>APFE031012271.1:160169-184344 GCA_000404065.3 Pinus taeda | reverse complement strand
TATTTAGATGACTATGTTCCTTTAGGGTATGAAACAACTCTTTTAGGGGTTGATGAGCCCTAATACATCGACATATAAGTTTGGGGTTGATGTGCCCAAATATGTCTATAACACACATCTCCTTAAGAAGATCTTGGTCCTGGCAAAAAAACCATTCGTTGGCTTAGCGGGTCCTGACCCAAGTTTAGAAGTCTGAGTCGAAGCAATACGGGGGGATGCTGGAATCAAGTTTCTGCATCAAGAGATTATTGTTATGTCATTTATTTACCTATATCTTCCTTCGCACAGATCTATAATCCCCTAGGGCTTAGTATTGCAACTTCCTTTAAGTGGTCTCTAGACCTTTGTAAATGTCTACGATAGGTCTTTGCAGACCCTTAACATTTGAATCATCCACTTACGCGCATGAGAAAATAACCCTAGATCAGTGCTCACACATATCTACTTAAGTATTTAATAAACATAACAGATTGTATTATAGTCTTTACAAAAGTTTTTAACATGCATTGTGTATAGTTATCAAGGCGTATCCGATAGAGTCGCACATCAATAGATCAATATTTCATAAAGACATTATTAAATCACAACATATATCACAATCATATTTAAACAGAAGTAAATAGATAAACATAGGAATTATTCAATGATCTACTTTATTGATCTTCAGCATGGGGTTACATACTCAAAACTACCCTACGCACTTAGTTGCAGGGGTCTACGCACACTACTTTAGGCCTGTGTACACTCAGCTACAGAGCCTCTCCCCTCCTCTATGACTCACTTCTCTGTGCTATCTTCTATCGACCCATTACATCCATCGTCCTTAGATTATGCCTTAGACTTTCTAAGACACACCTATTTATACAATCCCATGGTCTGCGGACCATAAGTGGATCTCAAAACTGACTCAACTTTTCATAGAAAAGGGGCTAAAACCCCTTCCACTCCTAATTACTTATGCGCTCCGCATCCACAAATCATAGAGACTTTGAATTTTTTCACAAAAATTACATCAAAACTTGGGTTTTTAACCCCAAAAGTGACCCAGGGGACCCCGTCCCAACAATGCCATAAAACTTTTTTATGTGACCTTGCACTAATACAAAATAGTGATATACATCTATATAATTGTGAATATAAAGAATTTTATATTACCTTTTATATGTCATATACTCTGATAGAATGTGCATTGACTATGTGATATAACAATTCTATGTGAATGACAACTTGACATTTCTCCATATATGTATTGACTGAACATGATATATTTCATGATGATGTGACATCGACACTCGAAAAAATATGTAAGCCTTAACAATGACATGTATACTCAACAATGCAAAACAATGATACCTACAACAATGAAGGTGTTTCACAATGATTTATGGTTTGGACAATGATCTTATGGTAGTAATAGTGTTGTATTTATTGTTGTGATAGTAATAATAACTATATTGTACAAATGTGATATGATTAGAAAATGTAATGATTTGAATTGGTGAAACTTAATTATAGTGATATTTTGGCACAACTAAATAGTGAGGAAGGGACAACATTATATGCCAATCTAGAAGGCCATTCAAAGCTGCATCTAAGCAGCTAGAAGCCACATGTCGGTAGCCCTCATTGGGAAGAGTTTGATAGCATTGCAAGCAGGTTGTAGGGGTCACATAAGGCATCTTGGTTTCAATCATCATCAAAGATTAGTGTCTGATACTTGCAGCAACATTAGCATCTTGCTATAGTGATTTGGAAAAGACTGCTTCATGAGCATTTGAATGCATGCTAATTCCTGAGCAGTGTAATGCAGTGGCAACAGTAGTATACTGTATTGTACAATGATAAATGGATGTAAAAATATTTAAATTCAAGTTTTGATGCTCAGTTTGAGTAGTGGCTTGATTTGGTATTGTGATTAAATAGATGCCAGTTTGGTGAACAATGTTTTACAATGCCCAACTAGAGTAGTTTTGAGTTGTGTGGCTGCCAAAACTTGTCGGTGATATCCTTACCGAGAAGGAAGCAATATCTTCTTTACAAATTTCTTATATTGATTCAAAGTACAAGGGAAACTAGTATGAAATTTATGAAATGTGGCCTGGTGACTCTTTAGGGTGGTAGCATGGTGCATGGCAGGTGATTGGAGTCACCTTAAAGTTGGAGCTTGAGAACACTTCAAGGTAGCAGGGTGGTGCTAGGGCAATTCATAACATCCATTAGGGAATTGGAGCATCCTTTCAATAGGAGCTGGTAAAGGATAGGGTGTCGGAGTGTTCATTTGGTTGCAGCTTCTATATAGGGTGTAGGAGCATACATTAGGTTGGAGCCTAAGATCTAGGATGGTGGAGTGTGTTCCCAGTTGCAGTTGGTAAAATAGGGTGTTGGAGCATCCTACAGGTTGGAGTCTCCTTCAATTGGAACTGAAGAATTGAAATAATAATTTCTTTTAAAGAGACGAAGAAGATTACTAAGAAGTGTTCAGTGGTTTTTGACCTAGAGGGGGTTTTCCACCTAAAAATATCTATGTGTACTATATATCTCTATGCATTGTTATATGATGTTCTTTACTGCTTTTGGTCTTTGATACTAAATAATAATAATATTGTTGAAGATTAACTAATGCTCTCAAAAAAATGATTAAAGTGCCAGTTGCTAAGAATTCTTAATTTACCCCCCTCTTAGTATTTCCAATAGAATTCCCCTCACAATTGTATGCTAGATTTATTTGGAGCAACTTTGCAGCATAACAATGCACAACTTCTTCTTGTTTTTTCTCTACATGGTCCTACATTTATAGACATTTTGAACACTCCTTCATTCCTTCGGCTCATCAATGAGGTTGTTTGCCTCATACTTGAGATGAGAGCTACCATCCTCTCTCCATTAAGGCTTATTTGGGATTGAGGCACGAATGGTCAGCCCATCATGTCAAAGGATTAAGTGTTTTCCAAGCAAGTTCGCATCTCGAGGTGTTTACTATGCTTCTAGTGACCCTTGCAGCTATCGAAGGAAAAGTCAAGATGTAGTAAATTTATGTCTTTGAAGCACCCACAAAGGTTGATTGTTTAAGTCAACCTTAGTAAAATATTTTGATTTTTTTTTCATAATGTTTCTAGCTAAAATGTATCCTCTATTCATGTTGCTCACTAACTTTGAGTGTCTTCTGCTATGTACAAATGAGTGTACGATTTTCTCATAATAGCAGTCCCCCCTGATGTATGAGGTTAGGAGAAAGTGTAAAGCCAAAATACATCATGTTTTTTGTTCAAACTATGAATCTTACCTACTTTTTCAGAGAGAGAGGCTTGTTACGAAGATGATTAGGGAAGAGATCGTTGACTGAGAATTGAATGAAAAACATGCTTTGAAGAAATATTGATACAAAAGTGTCTATATGAGTTGAGAATGTCATGGAAAATTTTAGGGGCTAATATTCATAGATGGGCTAATTTTCCATGATTTTTCCAAAAAAAATGATTTGCCAATTTCCTTTCTTTTATAAAAATGATTCGCCCAAATTTTACAATATAAAATCATTTTACCTTAAAAATCTCCAACATTATATAGAGTGTATGTATAAAATAATTATAAATTTGAATAATTTTACAAGCGCATCATTAAACATTTTATCATTTGCATATTAGAGACTAGTGAGATTCACCAATGTTTTTAAACTTCAAGATAATTTTCCATCCTTAAAATTTTCCATGGGGCATGTCCCATGCTCATTATGATTACTATGACTGAAATATCACAAACATATATAGGAAAGGTCCTGCCAAGTCAATGTTGACGTGGATAATGTGTTGCTGGCTATAGAAGATAATTGTGTTCACTTGTAATGTCCCGTAATAGTAATAATAATAATAATAATAATAATTAATATATAAGTAAATAAATAATAAATAATAGATATAATAAATAAATAAATAATAAGGAAAAAGTTAATAATAGTAAATTAAATAAATAAACAATGAAGAAAATATAATAATATTAAATAAATAATTTTAAATAATGTGAGAGAGAGAAGTTAACAAAAATAAAAAAGAAATAAAATAAGAAAGAGCTAAATTAAAATAAATATTGTATTAAGTAAAACATAAAACAAAGAAATAAAAGTTGGCATGTTGACACATGGATTGTGTGCATATGGATCCCTTTCCAATCTCTTTCATTTTTGGATCCATTTGTTCTATTTAATGGACAAAAGAGGGGGATGATATTATTCGTTTGTTCTTTTGGAACAAGAGTGTTGTGAGGCAAAGAACTTACAGATAGTAATAGTTGATTTAGGCGTCGAGGGTGGGTACTTGTAGAAAGATTATGTGCATCTGGGCTTATGATTGGGTGGAGAGTCATCCCAAAAAACTTTGTTGTGGTTAGTGAGATTCAAATAGCGTTCAACTCTAAAATCACAAGAAAGGAATATTGCCACTAGAGATAAGTCATCTCGGCTCATGTTTTAAAAAATTCCATGCTAATTTGTTGAATAGTTTGTGTGCTGATTATAAATCACATAACAAATATAATTAGTTTTATATTTTAATTGGGGGGTTGTTATATATGGTATTAGAGCGAGGTTTCCCTTCTATGTGACCTCTAGGTAAAGGTTTAAGAAAAATAGTTAATTATATTTATTGTTGGGTGTGGAATCCCCCCAAGGAATGTTTTGGGGCTTAAAGCCCATGTTTTGAAAATGTCCATTATAAAGACTCCGCGATTTGTGGGCACGGAGCATGAAGTCATAATAGATTCATAGGGTTTTCCACCCTTGTCTTTGTAATGTAATGTTGGTTTGAAAGATCTACCCATGGTCTGCGGACCATGGGATTGTATAAATAGAGCGAGGCTCTAAGTGTAAGATATAGACATTGATCGGGAAGAGAAGAAAAAAAAGGATTGAGTCGAAGTGTAAGTCGTGTCTTTGGGTCATAGAGTAGGAGCAGGCTCTACAACTGAGTGCGCAAAGGCCTAGTAGTCTTCAGCTGAGTGCGCGGACCCCTGAAGCTGAGTGCGTAGGGCAGGTCGAGTCTGTAACCATGGGAAGAATTAAGAAAAGAGAAGTATTACCATATTTCTATGTATCTTTTCCTGTTTATGTTGGAAATAATACTAAGAGGGTGGGGGGGGGGGTGAATCAGTATTAGCAATTTAATAATATTTCATTTCCATGAACAAATTTATATACGTTACTTCTGTTAACGAAACTTGCGTGTATACGCAAATGTGTTTAGAGAAACCAACGTATACCTTGCAAAATTATAATTTAGTTAGTTGATCTTTAATCTGTGTATCAGAACCATATAACTAGTAATCAGATGCAATAAACAAAACAGGTGATCACACACATGAACACAAGATATAAGGTGGAAAACCAATGTGGGTGATAACCACCTGCTGCAATCATCTCTACTTTTTTAATAAGAAACTTCTTTTTACAAATTTTGTATTAGTGTAGCCTTATACTAGTACACAGGCTTTTACCTGCAGAAGGCTACAACCTTCTCTCGTTCCCATCTTTTCCTAGAAGGCAGCTACAACCCCCTTAGCTCTTGTACTAGCTGATGTGTTTACTAGTACGTAGGTGCTGACCTACAAAAGGCTACAACCTTCTCTTTTCTTCCAGGGACCACGTTTCATAAATTTTCAAACTAGATCCATCAATAACATCAATCAAACATCAAATATATCTACATCAAACAATCTCCTTTGTACCAACCAAAATCGAATCAAACAATCACTTTTCTGAATGTTGTAACTAGAATACAGTAACAGTAACCAGAACCTAATCCAGAACCAAGAACACTGCAACAGAAAATAGAAGTAGTTAAAACATATTTTATGAGATGTGCGCTACTTCAATGTGTCGAACCTACGTTCATACACTGTTATATGAAGGAAAACCTGCGTATACACTATTTTGAAATGTCGAACCGCATGTATATGCACCTTGGCTATACTAAACTTGCATACAGATCTGTAAAAGATGATTTAACCTTTACAACTATTCAAACATCAGTTATACCCAGGTCATCAGATTTACAGATTACGACATGGGCCAATTATAAAAGTTAAAAACCACACAACGATACTTCTCTTTAAGCCTAAAGATCTTGACCCATCAGTAGAACTTATCCTTCTTCAAATGCTCAGGTTCCCCCTTGATTCAGATCCAGCTATGCACCATAACCCAATGACCAGTATTCTAGATCTTGCTCTTCATTAGATATTCAATTCTTGAGTGCATTTCCCTAATGATCTCCTCCTCTTTTTATAGTCTTAGGCCTTACTCAATAAAATGGTCCAAAACCACTTAGAACCAATACCTTGGACCAAATACTTGGGGTCAATATGTCGGACAAGATAACCTGGACCAATATCATGGATCACAATACCATGGACCAAATTCCGTGGGCCAAAACTAAGTTCTCCAACATTTATGCGCCTTTCCTTGCGTGAAAGTGCGTGTATACACATACGTGCCTTTTGGTCAGTGATCCTGCGTGTATACATGGCTTGGTTAAGTGGAACCTGCGTATATCTTTTTTTCCTTCATTCTATGAGCCTGAACTATGATATTTCATTTAAGTGAGTTGCCATCAAGGACAACACCTGTGTCATAGCGCCAAACCTGTGCCATAATACCAACAAAATCCCCCTTTGGACTTAATGGCAACCCCAAGTCACTCTCTTTCTTTGTCATCAAGGGAAAAGGGTTATGCTCCCCCTGAGTACATGCTGACTTCTTTGATATGCTGAAGTGTGTTGATTATGCTCCCCTGACTGTAAGCAAGGTCTGCAAAAATATGTTCTACAAGAAGAACATGACTCTATACATCATAAATGACCTTCCTATCACCAAATACTCATACATACTTCCATCTCCCAACCATGTGGGGATATACCAAGATTGACTCATCCACCTAACCAAGTTGGGATATACTAAAATTTTATACATGATAAAACAAGAACATTACATCATCCATCCCAGGGATAGTGGGGAAATAAAATAGATTGTTACATGACCTTGATAATAAAAGATATACATGACATAGAGATAAAATATCTAAAAAAAGACTATGATAGTCATCAACAACTATCATCAGTAGCGCCTGTCAATCACCATCCAGATCAACAACCATGATCTCCCTCTCCACCTAAATAAAAAACAATTGTGAAAGTGTACCAAGATCTTCTAAGATAATGCCAACAATGCATTATTAGAAGTATATGCTCCCCCTGAACCTGTGCTAGATGATCATTTTCAGACCCATATCAGACTCTTTTCATCCTAAGTCTGACCCACTGATATTCTTCAAACCAACATATAGGTGGTTGTATCCATATCAATCGGTGTATGTATGTGGATATGCTTCATGAAACTTGTACACAACCATTTTTCTCTAAAACAGATAAGTTTAAACAGCAAGATGATGCATCAACTACTCCCAGCTTCTGTCTGAAGTATTCAAATGTCTCTCTGGGCAGTTGTTTGGTGAATATATCAGCAACCTGTTCCTTGGAGGGAACATACTCCAATTTGACCTTTTGTTCAATCACTTGTTCCCAGAGAAAATGATATTTGATAGGTATGTGCTTGGTCCTGGAATGCATGACTTGATTATTTGAAATACTGATTGCACTTGTATTATCACATAGAATGGATATGGGTGGAGTACATGTGATCTGAATGTCTTGCAATGTTTGCATCATCCAAAGGAAATGTGGGCAACAAGATGCAACAGCTACATATTCTGTTTCAGCTATAGATAATGCAATTGAACTTTGTTTCTTGATGAACCAAGACACTAATCTAGAACCCATATAGAATGCACCACCACTAGTGCTTTTTCTGTTATCCATGCTTCCTTCCCAATCTGCATCTGTATATGCATGAATTGTAATATCTGTATCTCTAGGATACCATAAACCAAGATTTTGTGTTCCTTGAAGATATTTGAAAATCCGTTTGACTACCAGAAGGTGTGATTCCTTTGGATTTGTTTGGAATCTTCCAACTATTCCCACTGCATGCATGATGTCTAGTCAGGTTCCTATTAGATAAAGCAGACTACCAATCATGGATCTGTAGGTTATTTGATATACTGTTGTTGATTCATCATTTGAGCTGAGGCTGCATCCTGTTACCATAGGGGTACATACTGGTTTATAATCTTCCATGCCATATTTCTTCAAGATCTCCTTGAGGTACTTGGTTTGTGATAGAAAAATACCATATTTATTTTGTTGAACTTGTAAACCAAGAAAATATGTAAGCTCACCAAGCAGGGAAATTTCAAATTCTTTCTACATTACCAAAGAAAAGTTTTTACTCATGGCTTCTTCATTGCTACCAAAAATGATATCATCAACATACACAACGAGTATTAGCAATTTATCATTGTCAATTTTTATATATAGATTGCTATCAACTGATCCTTTTGAAAAACCTTGTTGATGAAGGTATTTGTCAAGATGATAATGCCAGGCCCTTAGAGCTTGTTTTAGACCACAGAGAGCCTTTTGGTGTCTACATAGAAGTTTTGGATCATTTCCAAGGATGAATCTGTCTAGTTGCTCAATATATACTTCTTCTTCTAGGTCTCCATTAAGAAAGGTAGATTTCACATCCATTTGATATACTTTGAACTTATGAAAGATAGAAAGAGCAAGGAACATTCTTATGGCTTCAAGTCTAGCAACAAGTACAAAAATTTCTTCAAAGTCTATACCTTCTTGTTGAGCATACCCTTTACAAACAAGTCTAGCCTTATTTCTAATAACTTGTCCATTTTCAAGGAAGAAAAAGCAGGCAGTAGGAGGCACTAGCAGATATTTATGCGTATTTTTTGAGAGCAGGGTTGGATCAGGCTGTGGGGAGTTGCTGGTCAGAACTACGCATTTCTGAGAGACAATGTTGGGCATTTAGTTCTGTGCAGTTTCTGGGATGAGTGCAAAGTGGGGAAGCATAGAGGCTTCCAGTCAAAACTACGCTATTTTCAAAGGGAGAGCAGAGAAAGTCAGTAGGGGGTCTTCCAATCAGATCTATACAATTCTCAGGAACAGTGCAATGATAGGAAACAGATGCCTAACTCACAGGATTTGTGTAGTTTCTGTAGATAATGCAAGGAAGGAAAGTAGGCAACTTCTGTGCAATTGTGGGGAGGAGTGCAGCCTTATGTGATAGTGCAGTTTAGATTTTCCGGAGGATCAGAGGGAGCCTTGATGAGTGATGTTGCGAGAAGTGTGGAGAGGATCAGACTTTGGGATAGTTTTCTGTGTGTTTATAGGAGACAGTCAACTAGATCACTTCCAAGATTGCATAGTGTAGGATGCCCTAGAGGATAGCTGCAAGCTCTACACGGTTCTACGCAGTAGAGTAGGGTCATTGTGATCAGGGTCTGGTTGAAGGAGGGTTGTCTGATTGACATATTTTCAGGAAAAATGACTAAGTGTGAAAGTAAGTAAACTTGTGCATACATGACATTGTGATCACACACTTAGCATGACTCAATGACAAGCCACCTCAAACCAACAAGACAAGCATGTGTTTAGTGAGGCTACCTAAAAGGCTAAGAGCAACAAGTTCGAAACTTGAGATAGACATTCGAGCGATCATGAAGACACTTGTGTGACGCTGTATGCAACTATGTGTGTGAGTACGACCAATTCTTACAGAGTGAAAAAAACTCATGCACACAAAGACAAACCTTCAAAATTGCTAGAACAAACTCGCAAGCATGACATAGAAATCAACATTCTAAAAGTTGATTAGTGGTCGATCAAGAAAAAAGGGTGTAAAGACTCAATAAGAGCTCATGGGATGAGCCCAAGTGTTTGCAACCATCAAGGGGAAAAACAAAGGAAGGCTCTCAAATTTGGATGTAGGCCAAAATTTTTGAGGGTGTTAAAGACACTACAACAAGATGCTTGACTTTGTAGATGTCTCCCCAATTGTCTTGGCCTTCCTTGCCATAAAGCAAATCTTCAACCTCAACCCTAATGCATAAATTAATGATTCCTTAAGCTCAAAGTAGCAACATGAGGGCACTAGTAATCTCGAAAATGCAACCTAGACTCTATGGGAGGCAATGAATTTATAGGGTAAAAGTGGTAGTCTAGGATTTACCAAACTAGCCTAGAGATTCAATATGAAGGAGGATAAGCTCTAAGGATAAGGGATAAGAGCTATAAATTAAGAATTTGAGATACATATCCATATTAAATGGTTAAACCACCTTAGAAACTTTTGGAAGGATAATTTCTATAAATATTTTTTATTTTTGAGAAATTATAGAACCATCACACCTACAGAGTATAGCAGCCTGTGATGATCAATGCACATGCTAAGATATGTGTTAGGTCCCTATAATAATAGTGTATCCCCCTTTTTTGTTGTTGTTAGTGTATCCCCTATTGTTATTTTTGTTCCCATGTATCCCCCATATTTTTATTGTTGTGCCCCATAGAATCCAACTATTGTTATTGTTGTTCCCTTACATTATTATTGTTATGTGGGCTCTAATTATATTGTGATTTGTTAGACTCCTATATATACCAGGGAGTTATTATCATTTATATCATCCAATAATTACTCATTTATGTAATGTAAAGGATTTATTCCCCTCGAAGAGGATAATTTTTAAGTCATTGATCTATCTTTTATTATGTTTTGTGCATTGGTTGCAAAACATTTGGTATCAGAGGTTTGGATTCTAGGGCTTTGTTACTTCAAATAGGCCATCTTGGAATTTTCACTATAAGAAAATTTCTATGAAGCTTCAAAAGCTGAAATTTTGACCTCGTGGAGATGAAATCTTGGTAAACTTCATGTAGAAATATAAGATCTTATTTCATTACATTTTCTGAGAAACAATCTAAAGAAGTTAGGTTTTTTTTGCATGCTCTAGATTTCAATATCAAACAGGTGACCTAGGTAAGATCATCATAACTTTCTTTATGCCCATTGGATTTTAATTTCATAAGAAGGGACATAAATCACATGGAATGTAGATTATTTTGTGTCATTTTTAGGGCCGAAGGTTGAAACAGTGATGCATGGAATTCTATACATTTATCTCTACGGAACTAGTCCTTAACCAGGTCATTGTGGGAGTGTTGTAGCAGCTATAACGCCATCCAAAATTTTGGCCCACACCCAATTTTAGTGCCTCCTTTGAGAATTTTAATTGATGACTACATGCACTCGGGTTCACTCCATAAGCTCATATGAGTCTTTTCTCCCACCTTGCTTGATCATTCCACAAACAACATTTTCATGTTGATGTTAATGTCATGCTTGCGACCATGTTCTGGTCATACACAAGCTCTTCACTTCATGTGTACTTGTTGTGTTCGTTATGTAAAAAACTGTCATGCTCACACACAGAATCATATACATTGTCGCAGAAGTGTCATCACAGTCTTCCAAAGATCAATCACAAGCATCGCACTTGTCGCTCACACTGTGAGTCAGTCATGTTGAGCATATGCTTCTTGATGGTTTGAGTCATCTCATCGTCAAGTCGTGTAAGTGTGTGTTTGCAAGATCACATATGCACCTTTCACTCATTCATACACTTAGTCAGTTTGCTAAAGTTTTGATGACTAGCTTCACGTCTAACATCTGGACCTTCACCCCGCCATTGACTCAATCTACTGTCACCCAGAATAGTGCAGAAGCACCAAGCACGCCATTTCAAGTTACATCGCTACCCGCAAGTAGATCAATCAACCTTCATGCTGGTCAACCAGACATTTTGACCCGACAGTCGCCCCAGCATTGAGTCCACTCAAAAATTGCATAGAGGTTGTAGACCTTGTCCACTACGTTGATTGAGAAAATTTCATAGACAGGATGAAAAGACACACAATTCCCATCCTTGTCTCCCCCAAAAAACTATGCAGTTTATCCAGCCAGCCCACTAGTCAGGCGACCAGCATCTCACCTGGAAAACTATGCAGTTTTCATTAGCTAGCCCTCTACTGCCCAGCAGTCCGCTCAGCTCAGAAACTGTGTAGAGATGATCAGCAGGCCAACCTCCCAGCATTAGCATAGTTTTCCCCGCTAGTAGCCCCCAGCAACTGACTCCAGTTCCCTCCAGGAATTGTGCAGTTTTTGCTACCAAGCTCCAGAAGTTGACTGTCGATTCCCTCCGAAACCTACACAGTTTTTGCTTCCAATGTCCCAGTAGCTAACTACTAGCTCCCTCAAGTGATTGCAAAGTTTTTTTTAGCCAAGATCCCAACAGCTAGCTACCAGTTCCCTCCAGGAATTGTGCAGTTTTGGCTGCCAGGCTCCTGCTGCCTGCTCCTTCCAAAAATTGCACAAGTTTACCTGCCCAACCTTCCCATAGCCCATAATTCTCTAAAACATTGTGCTGATTTGTTGTCTAGCTAAGCTAGATCCCGCGAATAGTCATTGTCAATCTAGATTTCCCATCTCCATCATCTAGTGACTTCTGTGCAGTTTTCACTAGCAGTGCCTGGAGCCTCCATCCCAGCTCGCAACTTGCAAACTTGTTTCCTCTCCTGATCACTTGAATCTAAAACGATCATGCTTCATGGTAGACTAGGAGGTTTATGGATTTGATGTTGTCTCTTCATGAGTGACTGCAAATACAGGTGCACAAACAAACATGGCACGACAATAGATGGGATGAAAAAAGGGAGTACATACAAATGGACATGTTCACCAATGGATGAACAAACAATGCATACAAAGAGATGTTCTCACGAACAAACGAACATGAAAGAATGTGTCTACACATGGATGAACGAATGAGAGAACATGAAAGACGTCTTCATGGATGGACAGACAAACGAACATCCACTTTTCATGAATGGGTGAACCTATCAAGCATTCTAACATGCAATCAAGGAGTAACGCGCAAATGCAACATCAAGCGAACCTAATGACCATCGAAGAATCCACGAACTTTTCCATGCAGAGGTGAAGCTATGACACACCATGAAGGCATCCATCACCCAACAACACTGCAACTCGACATGCACACTAGTAGCAACATGAATGTACCAACACTGTCAGATCGAGCCTTGCCATGAGTCATGTCATCCACATCTCTACTGTGGGCCATACTATCAATCAATGTAATGTCATAGAAGTCCAAGAGACCCACTTGTCATATGAAGAGTCATGTAAAGTTGAAAGGTCATGGAAGTCAAATAGTCATGAGGGTAGTTGAACAGCCACAAGGGTCAGCTTCACCCTCGTCTATAAATACCCCCCCATTTTTACGTCAAGAGACTTTTCACCTCGGCTCCTCCCACATAGCCTTGAGAATCTGTGATATTTTCTTTGAGGAGTAAGTAGTGAATCCAACGCCCCGCCCATGCGGTTAGTGATGTATGGTGTAAATATTTGTCTTGGAACTTTCGCTTAATTCAAAAGCTTGCTAATAGGTAACATGTTTTCACACATGTATTTTAACTATTGTAAGACTGATCTTGAACACTTTTAATGCATGTTGATTTAACCTTTGTTTAACACTTGAACTCATTTAGTTGTTGTAATACATATATATTAATTAAAATGTGTTATATGAGCTATCAACGTTGTCCTTCCTATGTTGGTTACCACTTTACACATCAGACAGACCTTTCACATAAACTTGTTATAACAAACATCGCACTCACGCGGACTCCTCTGCTATGTGTTGTACTTTTTATCTTTCCTTGTGTTTTGTGATTACCGCATCCGTGTGGATTGCTCTTCCGGAAGATGTGCACGTCCTATTGTGTTGTGTGTTCCTCACAGAGTTGGGGCTTCCTCCCATCCAACTTGGGACTCACTCCCACCCTCTCCCTCTACAGTGAAAGAACCATTGACACAAGTAACACTAGCAATCAGCAGGCACATGAACCTCAGTACTCGAAGACAAAGGAGACCACTCTCCTATGCTGACAAGAAATATCTTAGGAAAGTATTTAAGATAATGGAAACTATGCCATCATACCAGATGGGCGTCCCACACCAAATGGTGTGAGGTCTAGTTGGGACTTCAAACCGGGGTGATACCCTGAATGTTGGCTGGTCCAACACCAACAACATTTCTGGCACTAGAAGGAGGGTCGTAAGTTGTATATGGCTGAACATTCTCTCACACTCACTCATCAACCATCTGGTCAAGGAAGTAACTAACAATCCCTCTCACCTGTGTGCAACTCTACAGTTGGTTACTTGTCACCTCCCAGGACTAAATACAAAATTCCATATCATCACCTTCGCTCCATCCGTCCCATCACCTGTCAGTTCGCGAAATTAGTTGGACTAATCCCAGGAAGACAACATCTTCCATATGCATCAAGGAAGCCAAAAGCCACTCTCACAGGGTTTTTTTTATTGTCAGTGGAAGAAGCAGTTATTTCCATACTTGAAGGTCTCACATAAGCTATTAAATATGAAGAGGAACCTCCAGTATTTTGACAGGGGGAACGAGACACCCTTGTGATCTTGGGATCAGACTCCAGTACAGGAGGTAGAGGAGAAGGCGGTAGAGAAGATGGAGACGAACCAACAGAATCAGAGCCAGAACCACCAGAATCTGAAGAAGAGGAGGAGGATGAAGAAGAAGAAGATATGGCTGGCCCAAATCTGGAGTGGATGACTCAGGGACCATTGGCTCTCCTGGGTTCTTTGCACAAGATGGTCAAGTGGGAAAAGAGAATGAACATCAAGTTCAACCCTGCCAGCACAGTGAAGGTAGAAGACCATTTGGAAAACTTCTACCTGTGACTGCAGACCCTTAAGGTACAGTATGATGACATAGCATGTAGATTGTTTCCATGTACTTTGGAAGGTCACGTAGCTGCATGGTATCACAACCTTCCCGCCAACTCCATACAAAAATAGGGTGAATTCAAATGCATGTTTCTTGAAAATTTTGTTAATGACAAGACCCCAGCTATGTTACTTAAAGAATTGGGAAGCATGAAGATGGAGGGGAAAGAAAAGGTAAAATATTTTAATTAGAGGTTTACACACATATTGAATAAGTTTGCAGCAGACACCAAACCTCATGAATCCATCACTGTCAATTACTACATGTCCACACTATCAACTAATATTACACAATTCGTCAAGCGAGCTATGAAACCAACACTATTAGAAAACTAAAAAGAGGCTATTGTTGTTGAGAAATACCTGTGTGGGATTAGAGTCATCATGGATGATGAACCAGTGAAGGACTCCAAAGACACAAGCAAGAAGGCTTAGTCCATGGCAAGCAAAGGTAGAGACAAGGAAACAAATGATAGTGAAACCCTCACTCACCTCGTTAAGAAATTAACAACAAAAGTGTCTGAGATTAAACAACGGAAAATGGATATGTATGCAAGCAACCATCCGCCTAGATAGAGACAAGGAAGCATGTCATCAGGCAGCAACTAGTACCCTGCAAAAACTACACAAAGCTCTATGTTCCACCTCGATTAGTGTGCAAATTCTGAATTTTGTTCATTCCATGAGGAACATCACCTAGAGAACTCTTGTTCAAACTGGAAGCAAGTTGCAAGATCTGTATGTAGTCATACATTTGACGTGGAAAACAATATGCAGGAAAAGCTGGAAGATAGATATAATGACGAAGATGGTTCACCTGATGAAGCATAAAGTTTTAGGCATGTGGTGAACATGTATCAGTGCTCGCAAGTAGCATCGAAGGCGAACACCGAGAAACAACCCCAAAAGAAAAATGACTGTCACAATATTAGGAGTAAAGGGGATCCCCTTACACTTAGAGTAGCACAAGAAAAGATGAGATTGATGTTGAGGAAGGCTGATCCACTAGTCACCCCAAAGCAATAAACATAAAACAAGTCTGGGAAGACATTGACGGACAAGAGTACGTCCATGAGAAGCAAAATGAAGAGCACTCTGCGAGACAACACGAACATCAGTCTTACCCCGGACACCTCGGTGAGTCTACCACCTTTGGACGACACCTCGGTGAGTCTACCACCTTTGGACTACAACATTGTAGATGACATGAAGAAAACACATGCAAACATTAGTTTGTTTGAGTTAGCTAATATCTAGAGTCAACGAGACATCCTGTTGTGTGCATTGAGACAAACAACGACAAACAATGTAGCCTCTACCAACAAGTGAGAAAGCACACCTCCCGAATCAATTTCCGCTGTGCTAAACACACTCCAGATGGAAGTAGAAAACTGAGGTTTCCCTCCATTCCTACTCTCATTTTAATTTTTTAACTGCATTTTTCACAACTACTTGGTTGATTCTGGCGCAATAGCCAACATCATGCCACTCTACATTGCTAAAATGACCAATGCACAATGGAGCAAGACATCCGTGCTAATCATGAAACTTGATCGAACATCTGTACCAGCCATTAGTGAACTCATAGATGTGATCATCCAACTATCTCACGAAAATCAAGTCCACCAATGCATTAACATTTTTGTTGTGGACATACCAAAAGCATATGGTTTACTACTCAGTAGAGACTGGTCCAGCAAGCTGAACAGATATCCCGCTATAGACTGGCCGTACATGTGGCTTCCATATAAGGGAAAAAACAACCAAATCTGGGTGTTATCCGAGAGGTATATGAGGTACAATGTCACTCCCATCAATGGCGAGAATGAACCGTTGGCCTTCGCAGAGCTCATGTTTGGCAACTACCTCCTCGAAACAACCCCACCAGACACGTAGTTGGGTCTCGTTCTTTGCCCAATTGATGGTAATGAAACATGTACAGTACATTGTACCAATACTAGCTGTAGTAGTAGCAACAGTAGTAGTAGTCGTACAAGCGTGTCAAACAGTATGTGTACATGTAAGTTGTGGACCATGTATTTTGACAGATCAAAGACATAGGACAGCTCAAGAGCCAAGTGTGTCTTGATCGACCCATATAATAGGAAGCATCTAGTTTCAAGTCACTTGGAGTCCGAGTGCATGAACAATGTTGTTGAGTATGAAGCAATTATGTTGGGCTTGCAGAAATCCATCAGCTTCAGCATGGTCATGCTCAAAGTGTTGGGTGATTCAGAGATAATGGTACGACAAGTACGTAACACCATTCATTGTTTTTCACTGCATATCAAAAGTTTCCAACAAGAGGTATGGTGGCTGATCTCTAACTTACAAGCATCTAACATCATTGTTGTACAACATACGCGTAATGCAACTACCAATGCTATGGAAAACGCAGCTTCTAGAATGTCACTGATTAGGGATAGATTTACTATTGAAATTTTGTACAAACCATCTATCCCTGATAATATAACTAACTTATGCATGTTTAATGATGATCAACAGATATTGCATTTCATGGCCAATGCTGACGTCTTCAAAGATGTAGCGATAGATGATGCTACAAGCAGAAGCTAGTAATAGGAAAGGCCACCTTTTCATGAAGGGTGTGGCATCATTGGAGAAGCTTTATGACTTGCAAGAACCTTTTCAAGGGCTAGGGAATAGCAAAACTCACAGCTCCACCATGATGCATGAACTGACCAAACAAAAGAAGATCTGAAGTTCGTCAATCCCGACACATGTTGCACACAACAAGAGTGGCAAGACTTTGTCTACTTGTTCAAACAGTACCGAGATGTGTTCGTGTGGACATACGATGATCTGAAAATTTATGACACATGGATAATCCAACACATCATTCCAATCAAACAAGGGGTCAATCCATATCAACAGAAAATGAGAAAAGTATATCCATCACTTGAACCCCTCATACAGAAAGAGATCACCAAGTTGTTGGATCCATAGATCATATGCAAAGTTCCTTATTCCATGTGGGTTTCAAACCTTGTTCCTCTATGCAAGAAGTCTAGGGAAATCCACTTGTATGTTGATTTCTAGAATGTGAACTGTGCCTCGGACAAAGACAACTACCCTGTACTATCTATGGACCACATTCTGCAAACAGTATCTAGGGCATAGATTTTTTCCCTAATCGATGGTTTTTCAAGATACAATAAGGTTTTGGTAACAGAACCTGACCGGCCTAAGACTACCTTTTATACCAAGTGGGGTACGTTCGCTAATAAATGAATGTTTTTTTGTCTTGTGAATGTAGGCGCAACCTTTTAGCGTGACATGGACATCACTTTTCATGGACTCATCAGACATATCGTAGTGGTATACCTCAATGATGTGATTATGTTCAAAAATATTTTCTTAGAAGATTATATCTTCTCCTATAACATTATTGCATTTACCTTTTTAGTTCTCTTAGAAGATAATGTTAAATAGCTTTACTTTTGGCTTTACAATAAAATTCTCTTGAAACATTTTTGATCTTTCGCTCTGAAAGTAGGAGTTCTTAAGGAAATGATCACAACATTGAAAATTTGTTAAGTATCATAAGACTCTGAAATTTTATTTTCCATTGAAGTTGTAAATTATTTGAAAACCAACATTATAAAACCCTTTTACTCTATTATCAATCAAGAAAGGTTATCTTTAACAAAGTAAAGACTATTTATAGCTAAGCATCTCTAACTCTAAAATTTTCATCCACAACTCTTAAGCAGTCAATGGTTCTCCCCATCCATTAACTTTACTATTTTTAGAGTGTAATTCAAAAATATATTAACCTTAAAAGGTAAGGGGTCTCATCACGAGCCTTCTTACCATGTTCATAGGGAAATAATAGAATGATATTACTAACACTGAATACCACACTAGGGTAATGGCTTATTGTTATTTTAATCTTAAGACAAGGGGTCTCATCAAGAGCCAACTTTTTCAGTTCAATTACAACTAGTGAATGGAATTGTCACTTTCTAGTCAGCAAACTAGGACAATGGCTTTTAGGTTTTGAAACAATTAAAAGAAAAGTTAATAAATAAAAAAGAAAGAAAAATGAAATATATATATACTTTTGAAATTATATCTAAAGACTCCACTCTTAAATGGATGGGATTCTGAATCATTAATGGTTAAAGGTAAACATGTCGAAGCTATTAACGCCTACTGGAAGAAGTGGCTCTACCTATGAAAAATGATTATATTAAAATGATAAGTTGTAAAAAGTCCCCTACTTTATCTTTACAACTAATTAAAGACTGATATAGACAAAAATTAATTTCATACATAAGAGGATATAAAAAGAATTATGATTAAGTGAGTTTTTTATATTCAGAGTAATGTTACTTATCTAAATATTTCGAAAATACTTTTCCTTTCCTGAATTATTTTTACTTAGAAAAGTTTTAGAAATTTCATTATTATAAATCAGAGATAACTAGTTCTTCCAGTGATTCGCCTATTGTTGCGCTGTGCAACAACCCCCTTATTTATTTATATAAAAATGTCTTAGGAAATTATTTTATAAATAAATGGGGACCCTTAAAAAATTAAAAACATAGGAAAATAGCATAGTTTAAGGTTTTTCAAAGAACACATTTGATTTTTCAATAAAAAAATCCAATTAGGCCCAAACGACTTGAATAAATCCTACCTTAAACAAAATCCCGACGATATCGCATATCGCAAAGTCTCAAAGAACAATTCATTCTTTTTATACTTTTGAAACTTGCAATGCGATAAATATAGCCCCAAAGAACCAAACGTGTTAAAAAATCTAAAGGCTTAAGTATTAACAAAATTATTTCAAGGTGGAACTTGCTCGCATCACAATCTTATAACAAAAATGATATAAGAAAAAGCCGAGGACCATTCCCATGGAAAAATGCGACAAAATAATCGGACCAAATAAAATAAAGAATGTAATCTATAAACATATTGCAACCAGTTAAATCGAAAACTATCAAAAAATCTCCCCGCTTGTTTCACTTTCGATCCTCTCAATTGTGATAAATTTATTTTTTAAAAGTTGCACTTAAAGAAAATCATAAAACTAAATAACTAAAAACAAAATATGTGCTTGTTAATAATTTGTTGGGCCCTTGCCCACGGGGCTTTGGATTGACGGTGAATGGGTGCGCTGTTAAGGCACTCCTTGCGATAGGTCACTGGTTCAAATCCCCCGTGGGTACTTAGGTTAGTCTTAACGTAGAAAAAAAAATAATTTGTTGGGCCCACTATAACGCCACATCATTTCTTGCGATCGCAATCGCACAAAGCCTTTGGCCATATCCATTCTCCTCTACTCCCGAAACCTCTGATTGCTATATTGTGATTATTGCATCACACATCTACCATACAACTGATATAGTGATATCACTATCACATATTGACAGAGAAAATGGAAATAAGTTTTATACTCTTTGAAAAGCTTTTCGCAATGCGATATATTAAAGAGGTAATAGATAACGACGTGGAAGCCATGATTTCAGTTATTTAAGAATTCTAACAGTATGTATGATTTCAAAGCCTAAGGTGATTTGATGGTCTGTATATATTTATTTGAATTTAAACTTTCCTTCCCATCATTTTAATCCTTTTATGTTTGTATGTTTATGAATTTCACATATATTACTCTTCATTCCCCTGTGTTCTCAATTTGTAGGTTTAGCCCGATAAAGAACTGTGTAACAAGATGACTAAGTCGAATAAAGGAAATAAAACCATGGAGGCTTCACAATCTTCTAATTCTGATGTAACATAAATGCCCCATTTTTCTCACATACAACATGCACAACTGACTGTGGAACTTCCTCATGGGAAACCATGTACCAATTGCTATAGATCGAGGGTCCTAAGATAATTCAAAGAGTAGAAACAACACACAATACTACCTCTTCTAAAGCCTCCCACTTTTAAGCTACAAGCTCTTTTCTTCATAGAATTTCTGCTAGATCCAACATTCTTCCTTACACTGATATGGTAAAATGGATAATTGAAAATATTAACATTGTCGATTAGAAATTTCAGAATTCAAGGAAAACAACTATAGGATCCTTCACAGAAGAAGACTTGAAGAGAATTTATCATATACTAGACCGACAGAAGGTATATGAAAAATCCTTTCTCCAGCAATTTCCAAGCGAAAATGATGTGCCATCATACCTAATTAAGCAATGGAGGTCCAACTCGAACAAACACAAGCATGAGAAATCAGGTATGCATTATATATCGTCTCTCATTGCTCCCTATTTTTATATCACAACTATGATGTGTAGGTTGTTTGGGCATGCCAATACAACTAAGTTCTCTGTTGAATGGGTTCCCTTAATTGATGCAATAGTGAATTCTTTTATAATGGATTGGGACACTATCATGTCTAATAATATTTCTTTCCAAATCCTGGAGTTTAGACAACATTGGTATGTCACCACTAAAGTAGTCCTACCATTTTTCACGAGTGCCTACATTATGTATGTAGTCTATTTCAATACCAATTTCCCAACCATGGGATGGAAATGGACCATTCAAGATCCCACTCCCATCCATATATACCATAAAATCCTGTGGTAATCCAATTTCCACACCTATTTCTATAAGATTTTCTAAGGAGTTATGCTACCCATCCACCAAGTTGTTTTTGAAAAAAGGGCCCCAAGATTATTTGATGATGCCAAAATTGATTTCATGCCAATAGGTAAGTTGTTTGGGGAAGAGATTTTTACTTCTGTCCAAGTCTATGGAAGTCTAGCACATCCCCATGTTCTCCCATTGTATGTCCCAAATAAACTACTTGCTAGGGAGATTTCCTACCAAACTATAGGGGATGAGCTAATTAGGACCCTAAAAGAATCTAAGAAGTCTCTTTGGCCTTCCTTTCCCCTCCATTGCGGTGTTTATTGATTACATTATTTCAAGCATGTTTCACTTGAAATCGATCATATTACATGCCTGAAACTTGACACCATTCTTGGAAGACAATTTGACCCTAATCAAGTTGCTCAGAACGTCACTGCCCAAGTGAAAATCAGACAGTTCAGTCATGAATATGACGATTATGATGACCTATTTGAGTTTGTTGAACTATTTTCTCCAATGCAGCATTTGGCTACTTTGATATAGATCCACAAAGGCTAGCTCAATTCCACCAGTACCGAAGAAAAATACTACAAAATGTCCCTTTGTATCTGTTAAAGATCACTCAACCAAGTTTTCAAGAGGAGAAGGGCTCAAACCAATATTCAGAAAAGGGTTTGGAACAAGGTTCCAAGCATAATTCAGAGCAGGGATTGGAACATGGTTCCAAGCATAATTCAGAGTATAAATTGGAACATACCTCCAAGAAAAATTCAAGACAGAAATTAGCACAAGGCTCAGGACATAGTTTAGAGCATAATTAAGAACACAGCTCAAAGCACAACTCATAGAAGAGTTGAGAAAATGATACTGAAAAAAATGAGAAAAGGCTTCCAAGGGGATAGAAGTGGAAGATATATCCACATAATTACATACAGATGAATCTCCTTTCAAGAATCAGCTGGATTAATCATGGAAACAATTTGACCAAATTAGAGGACAGCAAGGGGAAAAATATGTTGAGATGGAAAATGCATTCAGCACACCCCAAAACATTGGACATAGCTCACTTATAGAAAGAGACACTGACAAAATTGTCACTATAGAGGAAGTTGAGATGATCTCAACCTTCCCTTCATCTGAAATCGTCCTCAGAGTGGAAGAAATCCCTCCTCTTGATATCTTTTACAGTCCCAAACATTAGATTGTGGTAAAAATACATAGGAAAAGGAGGAGAATAGAACCGTCATCAGCAGTAATTCTTGAAAATGAACCTATGGATGTAGTATGGAAGGATACCCCCATAGATCCTTTAGAAAATTTGACAAAATTGTCACAGTTTGCAAGTGCTTATGCATATGCTACTATTGACAAGGCTTCCAAAGTTAGTTAAATAGTAAGAGAGAAAGAAGACATAATCAAATAGTTAGAGTAGTAGTTGGAAAAAGAGAGACAAAATGTTGGTCATCGAATGAAAAGTCAAATGTCCTAATTACAATAGATCTTTGAGCAATTGAAGCTCTAGTATCAGGCATAAGCAAGTGCTAAGGATATCCAAATTAAACAGCTACAGTTTCACTAGATCAGTTGAAGGATAATCCTAAGGTTGAGGATTTTAGATAAGAAGCATTAGAGGTCAACTTTCTGTTATAAAGACAATAAGCAACATTCTCTCAAAAGATGTCTATCATCAATCTAGTGTGTATTACAAGTGATTCACTAATGAATCAAGCATTCGATATGAGGGTGACTTTTAATGAGATTGATGATAAGATCTTGGGATACATAACATGGCAGGATACTCTAGAAGGGAGAGTAACAGATCTTCCCAAGATAAAGGAATCACATAAGGAAATCCTCTTTACTAATTGGGACATTCGACTGAAGCAAGCAGAAAGAGCAATTTCAAGAGCAACCAATGCTGCAAATAATATCAATGAAACCATCAATGATATTTTGCAAAATGCTAACTTAATACAAGAATACCCACCTAGGAGTCTCCCCGATATCAGAGTGTTGGAAACATAATGAAAAGAAACTTCAAAATCTAGGGAAGAGGCAATAAAATAGCTGACCAAACTAGATTGAGAATTATATTGGAAATATCTGGTGAAGCCACATAGATAGTGGCTAATGCTACGTTTCCTCGCTAACTCATCCACACATATGATTCCTTCTCTTTCAAATGCAGTGTATACAGGATAGTTGCGCATGAGAACGGGCCAACCTCCTAAATTCAAACCGATGATGGATAATTACTAGCTCAAGCAACGAATGAAAGAGTAGACACCAATACATTCTTGAGCTCGTCATTACAACAATTTATATTTCTATATTTATGTCACTTATTTTAAGGAGAGTTGTTTAAACCTCCTCATAACTTTCATGTAATATCTATTTTTGTACTTTATTTTTATTATATAAACCCTTTCATGTCTATGACGAAAGGGTCCCCAACTTTATAGAGAAATGCTTTAAAATATTGCATTTTTGTACTTTTGAAGTTTATCTTAGTAGAATGACTGGATCAAAGTCCTAAAGTTTTGTGAACAAGGCTTTGAAAGCTTGCACTTTTGTACATTTGAAACCATCTTAATGAAAAAAATTCAATTGGAGCTATTTATTTCATGAGCAGAGTCATATGCATCAATTACTTTTATCAATGAATATTTGTTTTGTTTATGAATTTATAACCATTTATTTTTTGTATTATTTAATATACGTATCTCTATTGTTGTGTGTGGAGCATGATTGTTCAGAGGTCTTTGTTTCAGCCAGATGTATACCCCA
>APFE031012271.1:125989-155420 GCA_000404065.3 Pinus taeda | reverse complement strand
GGGGTGTTTCGGGGGCAGCGCCCCCGAAGCTAAAAACAACTGTAAAATTGCCTTGTAAAAGTATAGTGATTTCTAGTCAATCTGGGCTGTTCATTAGGCAGATGATCTGACAGTAGAACTTATGTTTAGTTTAGGGTTTTTTTCCCTAGAAGGCAACACCTCTCTTTGTATGAAGGCATTGTATTTGAGGCTGTGAGATAGATGTGTATTCTGTGTGAGAGAGAAACAGAGAGGTGAGACTGTGAGAGAAGACAGAGGATATTACAGCGGATTTGTTGTAGGTTGTATCTCTTCATTTTGCTGGATAATACAAAGGAAGGGCTGGCTGTTCGAGGTGGACGTAGCCCAAACTGGGTGAACCACGTATATCTGTGTCTCTTTTGTTTTGTGCATTTTCTGTGTTTATATTTCTGCAATATTTTATGTGTTCCATTGCTCCGTAATATTTAATATTCTAACACTTACTAATGGTGAAAGGGTAGTAAATGAAACTCATGATGAGAACAAAAGAAATGTTAATCATGATTTCATAAACTCCAATGTTGGATTGAAGACTAACCATGTTCTGAATATCGATATGAGGAAGTTTGATGGCAAGGATACTGTAACATGGATATTACAGATGGAGCAACTTTTCGATCTCCATAATGTGCAAAACACACAAATGGAACACATTGCAAATTTATATTTCGAACCAAATCAGTTTGTATGGTATCGATGGATTTGCTCCCGTAAACAAATTGTCACTTGAGAAATTTTTACGGAACAAATGATAGCACATTATGAGGATGCAAAAAGAAACACTTTTTTTAGCCAATTGATGAACCTCAAACAAAAGGGCTCAATGATGGAGCACATTCAAGACTTCCAAAAATTGAATATAAGGGTAAAATATATTCCAAGGAAGCAGAGGACTGATGTGTTCATAGGGAGATAAAGGATAACATCAAACATGAGGTTCACCTTTGGGAACCTGACTCATTGGAGAAGGCATTCAGGTTGAAAGAAAAATGGAAAGCAAAATTATGTTAACAAGGAACCCTACCACTCACAACTATAAGGATGGAAGCGTTGTTTCCCCTAGCCTTCGAAAACCTACAAGGTTGATACCCCAACAATTGGAAGAAAAAGGAACAAAAGGGCTTTGTTACAATTTTGATAGAAAATACACTAAAGGTCATCAGTGTGCTGAGAAGAAACTATTTTACATAGATTGTGAAGATTAGGAAGAAAAGGAACAAGAAATGTCAAAAGAAGAGGATATACACCAGGAACAAATCCTAGAGAAAGAAGAAATGAATCCAACCATATCTTGTAATGCATTGGCTGGAATTACAACTCCTCAAACTATCAAGATAGAAGGACATATCAAGAAAAAAAGGGTAATAGTGTAGATTGATTTGGGTAGTACCCATAATTTTATTCATTGTAAGATAGCCAAGGAATTGAATTGCTTCCTATATCCAGTACCAAAGTGTCAAGTGATGGTTGCAAGTGGATGAACCATAAATTGCTCACGAAAGTGCCATAATATCAAGCTATGCATGGGAGAATGTGTATTGAATAACCCAATGCTTTCCGTTCCAATTGGTGGTGTTGATGTTGTACTAGGAGTCCAATTGCTACAATCCTTTGGTACAATAGATTTTAATTTTCAATAACGTTTCATGAAAGTTTCTTCAGAAGGAAAGGAAGTTGAATTAAGAGGTATCGTAGGGAAACTAAGAAAGATAATCAACTATGATGGAATGACAAATCTTCTAAATAAAGAATAACGAGGTGTAATTGCACAATTATGTTCACTAGATGTTCCCACATCAAAATCATCTATTTCTCCCGGTCTCCAAAAAGTCTTGGAAAATCATTCAAGGTATTTGAGACTTCCAAAGGTCTCCCACCTATTCATGATCATGATCATTCTATTCATTTGATCCCAAGAAGTGTTCCTCCAAACATAAGGCCTTATAGATATCCCTATGCCCAAAAGAGTGAAATTGAACATATGGTTGTCAAAATGCTAGAGAATGGTATAATTCAACCTAGTCAAAGTTCTTTCTCTACTCCAGTAGTATTGGTGCACAAGAAGGATGGATCATGGTGCATGTTTCTGGATTCTAGTGATCTCAACAAGCTCACTATTAAAGATAAATTGCCCATTCCTATCAATAATTAAATATTGGATGAATTGCGTGCATCAATTTACTTCACCAAGTTGGATCTTCATTTAGGATATCACCAAATCAGAATGAACACTGAAGACACTCTGGAAACAACATTTAGAACTCATGAGGGTCATTATGAATTTTTGATCATGCCTTTTGGCCTTACCAATGCACCTTCTACATTTGAATGTTTGATGAATTCCATTTTCAAAACCTTCCTTAGAAAAATTTTGTTAGTCTTTTTTTATGATATACTAATCTATAGCAAGTCTTGGAATGATCATGTTCAACATGTTGACATGGTGCTCAAACTATTGGAGGAGAAACAATTATATGCAAAAAACTCCAAATGTTTCTTTTCAGTACAAGAGGTGGAATATCTATTTCATATTGTATCTCATGAAGATTCTTCTCAAAATTGATATGGATCACAGAAGCCTAAATTCTTTAATTGAATCCCTACACGGAGGAGCCACTACAACTAATTTTCATTGTTTTGAATGGACACGCTTGTAAGTTTCTAAGTTGAAGGCAGATCTGACATTTCTTAAAACGTGCAGAGATTAGACTACTATTCCAGTTTTCATTTTAGCTGTTACCTGATATGGAAATTTGGTCATTGGACATTCTACCCAGTCTATTTATAATGCATAGGAAGATCTGCTCATTCAACTTGTCCTGGCAATGAACCACACTGGTTGGTTCGAAACGCATCAACAAAAAAATACCTCTATGTGATTTTCATCAAAGATTCTTCTCAAAATTGATTTGGACCAAAGAAGCCTAAATTCTTTAATCTCATGAAGGTGTTAAGGTAGACACTAGCAAAATTAAATCCATTAAGGAATGGAAAATCCCCACATCCATAAAGCATTAGCAAGGATTTCTTGGGTTGATAGCGTATTATTGCAAGTTTGTTAAGAATTATGGGAGAATAGCAATACCTCTAACAACATTATTGAAGAAAGATGCATTTTTATGGACTCCAGAAGCAACAAAGGCCTTTGAACATCTTAAAGAGGCAATGTGCCAAGCACCGGTCTTAGCTACGCTGGACTTCACAAAAACCTTTGTTGTGGAATGTTATGCCTTACGAAATAGAATTGGTGATGTTTTAATGTAATAAGAAATACCCATTGCTTTCGATGTCATCCAATCAAAGGAAAGTATTTACACAAAGCAATTTATGAGAAGGAAATGTTGGAAATACTACATGCACTTAATAAATCATAGCCCTACGTAATGGGAAGACACTTCAAGGTAAAAATGGATCATGATAGTTTTAAATACACTTTAGAACAAAGATTATCTTTAGAAGAACAACAAAAATGGGTCACAAAGAAGTTGGGTTATGACTTTGAAATCATATACAAAAAGGGGAAGCAAAACGTTGTGGCTGATGCACTCTCAAGAAAGGATGAGGATGTGGAAGCATTGCTTTGTGCCATTTCTATTATCCAACCAGATTAGATAAATGAAGCAAGGGATGAATGGAAGAATTATGAAGAAGTGTGGGAGCTCATTCAAAATTTGCAATAGGATCCCAATACATCTGAGACATTTAGTTGGAAAAATGATTCATTACGGTACAAAGATTTCTTATACCTATGTCAAAATTTCCAACTCAAACAAAATATTCTTATGGAGTTGCACACCTCTCCCTTTGGAGGGGACTCAAGATTTTTAAAAAAGTACCTCATGGATAAGAAGGAGTTTTTTTTGGAGGGCCTTGAATTTGATATTCAAAGTTTGTGGCGGAATTTTTGGTTTGCCAACACAACAAAGTTGAAACAATTAAGACCCCAGGTCTATTACAACCTTTACCAATTCCAAGTCAATGTTGGGAGCAGGTTTCAATGGATTTCATCATAGGCTCACCCAAGTCCGGAGGAAAGAGTTTCATCATGGTGGTAGTTTATAGGCTTACCAAGTATGCAAATTTTTGTGTATTATCTCATCCATTTAAATCTAAGACATTTTCTACTACATTTATGGAAACAATTCAAAAGTTACATAGAAACCAAAAGATTATTGTAAGCGACAGAGATTCCATTTTCACTAGAAATATTTGGACATAATTATTTTCTTGTCTTGGTACTCAATTAGCTCATAGCTCATTTTATCATCCTCAATCTGATGGGAAAACTAAGATAGTAAACAAATGTTTGGAAGGATGTCTTCATCGCTTTTTATCTGATAAAAAAACACAGTGGGTCAAATGGTTTCCTTTGGTTGAATGGTGGTATAACACTTCCTTCCATACTGCAGCAAAAATGAACCCATTTATGACACTTTATGGATATTACCCACCGTCATCACATCATATTTAAGAGAAAATTATAAGATTCAAGCAGTGGAAGATCACATCGAGCATCAACAACAAGTTCTCCAACTTTTAAAGGATAACCTAACTTTGGTGATGAATAGAATGAAACAACAGGCAAATCAACATAGCAATGAAAGAATGTTTTATATAGGTGACTGGGTATTTCTACAGCTACAATCATATAAAAAAAAGTCCCTCAAGCAAGCTAAAAAGGATAATAAATTATCACCAAATTATTATAGTCCATAGAAGGTGTTGCAAAAGATTTGTACTATGGAATACAAATTGGAGCTTCCTGCGGCTTCCCAAGTGTACCTAGTTTTCTATGTTTCATGCTTAAAGAAGTTTATTGGTGACAAGATCCTAGTTCAAATAATATTTACAGAATTTGACAAGGAAGGAAAAATCATATTGGAACCTGAAGCAGTCACAGAAACAAGAAATCGAAAGCTATGAGATCGATCAATTTTGGAGTATATTGTCAAGTGGAAGAACTTACCCACTAAAGATTCCACATGGGAGCATGAGAATTTTATGCAAAAGCATCCAAAACTTTTCAAGCTTTGAGGTCAACAATTTTTTGAAGGAGAAGGGCATGTTAGGTCCCTATAATACTAGTAATTCCCCCATTACTATTGTCATTGTAGCCCTTATTATTATTTTTGTGCCCCTATTGTCTACATATTATTATTATTGTGCCCCATAGAAGCCCACTATTGTTATTGTTGTGCCCTTATATTATTATTGTTAGGTCGCCTTTGATTATATTGTGACCCCTTAGAATCCTATATATAGAAAGGAATTTTTGTCATTTGTATCATCCCATAATTGTTCATTTGTGTAATGTAAAGGAGGTTTCCCCGTCAAGGAGATTGAATTCTAAGGTGTTTCTCTTCCTTTTCTATCATTTTGTGAGCTGGTTTCATAACAAAGGTTTTAGGTTTAAGCTTGGAGATTTCACTTCTATTATGTCTCTCTCATACTCTTGGACACTTAGAGCTTTCTTGGATAACTCTTGGACGAGTGTGGCATAATTGAGATTTGGATCAAGGAGGCAAAGGAAAAGTAGGAAATCACAAGAAGACAATGGGATCAACAACTATAATATGTTTTTCTTGCAGATAGGGAATTGCATGTATGATTTCCTTACTAGTTTTGGCATGAGTTTGGTTTCTTTGTTATGATTTGTCATTGGCATGAAGGAATTCCTGGATTAGCAATGTTTTTACGTAGCCTTTCCATTACCTGGACAACCATGGCGTTGTGGGTTTTACATTTCTTTTCTGGCGATTACTCATGTTCCTTTGGTTGTTGGTTGAGTTACTAGTTCCTGGATGCTCTGGAATCCTTGTAACAACTTGAGTTGAGTTAATAGTCTTGGAAGCCTTGGTTGGAAAAACACTTTGGAGACCTTGGTGGGTTGAGTTACTAGTCTTGGAAGCCCTTGTAGGATGAATGATCTGGAACCCGACAACAACTATGGGTTGACTTACTAGTGCTCGAACCCTTGGATGGAACAACCACTCTAGAGCAGTCGACAACTTGGGTAGAGACTGATATAGTGATGGTTAGTGATGTTTGGTTGTGAGGTGGAATCATTGGTTTAGGGTTGAGGTGGTTTGACCGTTGGAAGCCATGGTTTGGTGTTCTTGGTTTATTCCATGAGATTGCACATTCATGCTTGGAGTATGGTGCATAGGTGATTGGCTAAAAGAGAGATTTGTTTCAGCTCAATCTATGGTCACGTGGTATCTAAAAGTCCCTAAACTAGTTGGATTTGCATGTGTTAATAATATATCGTTTTCCTTTGGTATTTCATGAGTAAACATGCTTATCATTATGTGGCTTCAATGGTTGTTCCATCATTGATATATCCCTTATTATTTGTGACAATCTTGATCAATGGATTTCATAATGTTTTGGTTAGTAGATGAAATATTAATGAATCAATGGCCTAATAGGTAATAATGTAGCTATTGGGAGCATACATCAATCCTGCCTAATGATTTTCATATAATTATGAGATCCTTATGTTCATATATGTTTTTATGACCTATAGATTACATGTTTATGATATGTTTGACAAAATTTCTGTCATGGATGATAAGGATCAAGTCAAGTCCTTGTTCAATTTATTGTATTAGTAGCCTTATTTCATTGTTATTTATTAATTCTGCAAGCTTCATGAAGTTCTAGGCATAGGCCTTAGACCTAGCCCTGAAACAATGTGTCATAATGTATGCTCATTGGCACAAAACTACCTGAAAAAGGACATAGTTGCCTTGATGCGTTGTTGTGGTGGATACTAGAGGTTCTTAGTCTAATGGAACACTTGTCATGAGAGAGATTGGTTGTCTAGTTGATCAAAACATCAAGTTGTCTCGGGCGTTGGGAACTTAGAAGGGTTGGTTGTCTCTTGAAGGTTTTGTAGCTCCTGAGGAAGCTCATATTGGTCTTGTTTTGTCAATTCCACTTCCTTAAATATACATGAGGAGTTGAATCATATCATAGTAACTATTCGGGACATTTTTAGCCTAGTGGAATGGTTAACTTGCGTAAATGTGGGCGAAGAGTGTTACTGATTTCTTACACATCTATTATAGTCCCCAATAAATTAGGCATGCCTTGCAGGATTCTTGTCACTACCCTCACCATTAAGAAGCGAAATTCTCAAACATGTCAAGTATATCACGTCATGGCCTTAGTAATTTCTTCTCAAAAAGGTAAAAAATAGGCATGCTTCTTCGAGCCTAAATCGTTTTTGTTGATTTCAAGGGGTTTCCATTTTGCTCCAAAGTTAAAATTTCTTTTGCAATATTTAAAAGGGGTTTCCGTTATGCCACGTTCCTATGGATATTTTTTTCATTTTATGCATTCCTTAGGGTGACGGGCTCTCATGAGAGTTCCATTCCCAACCTTCACTATTGTTTCATTTTTTCACTCTCCTCCAAAAAATTTCATTTTTTTTTACACCTGACCTTTGGACTTCTTACTTTGTTGATACCCAACCTTTCATCTCCAAAAATTTTCCTTACCTAGACTACATTCTAGGTTAATGTTACGACCACCCCTGCAACCAATTTTTTCATAATATCATCTCGACTTCCAACTACATGACTGGTTTTAGCTTTAGCTATGAACATAATATTCTTTCTATCAATTTTCATGCCAAGAATCATTTTCTTTTAATTTTCCTTTATTTATTTTCTGAAATAACTCACAAATTGCAATCATTTATATTTCAACTAAATGTATCTTGACCTCCTATCATCTGACCTCACCTCCATTTTCAAACAAAAACTATTCAAATGTCTACTCACATTTATGAAAAAATATTACATATCATGAAAATACATTATTGTTGGTCCCAAGGGTCTTCTTTGCACCCTCTTTATATTTATTCTCTGAAACTTCTTTGTGATTACAAAGAAAGAACTTCAATTCCACTCTAATTCTCATTATACACTGTAAACATACAATTTGCTAAATAATTAGGTTATTGAATTCCATATTTTTTTAACAAATATTAATTCATTTAATTATTTTTTCAATACATAAGATGGGAAACAAAGCTAAATATACTGCATCAAATAAAGATGTTTAACATATTAAGGAACGGTTAGAGCAATTAGAAAATCTTCAATGAAAAGATTATTTCAACCGACAAGGAAACAAACAATTCATTGTTGAACATTTATTGTTAAAAGATAATTCACAAAAAAATCAATATCCAAATATATAGGTGTGTGCTCTCTTACTCGGTACCACACAGACTGCCCCATACCAACACATTGAAACAAAAGAAACAACAATAGAGACCACTTTAAGCCGACACAACCAACAAACCCCAACAATTAAGAAAAATAGAAACAAAACATACCCAGACTAAACCAAGAAAAACCATAAAGGTCCCATTTTCAAGGCCAACATGCTCAAACAAATTCAATACCCCACTATAGCCACATTTTGGGTAGAAAGAATTACCACACACCCTTAATAATTTGCATTTACTTTTCCATTACCTTTGCTGCAATGTTACCATTTTTGAGAATGATCAACCAACCTCCACTCCCACGTTGCCACTCCTCTTTGGACTCCCTCCCATTGTAGTTGTTGATTAAGTTATTAGATGAAGAATATTCAGAGAACAATTGATCTTGGCCCTTAATAAAAAAAATGAAATTATGCAAGTCCTCATCTAGCCAAAGTTGAAATATATATGCCTATCAATGAATAATCTTGATAAACCAAAATAAAACCAATTATGAAATAATGGATATCATTGACATCATAAATTCATTATATCTAGCAAAATGTCAGGATTTACTCATCAATTATAACCTAAATAGAATAATCCATGCATAGATGAATTCACCATCTCCTCCTTTCATTAGAAAAATAATTTCCAACAGTTTGTCAACTTCCATTGCAACAAGAGAAGAGTATTGCAACTACTAACTTAGAATTGATTCAGTGAATGTATTTCAAAGAGAAATGTGTCTGGATACAATTTATAAGTGTCAAAGAGTGGTAAGTTCTTGTGTATTCCTATATTCAATTGAATCATATCATCATTAGCGTTTGCAAATTTATGTGGCTTTGATTTTGAATTTCAGGAGTCGGAAGATGCCCCATAGTAGTCATTTTTGCTTGTCGACACTTCGAGTCTACACAAAGACCCATTGTCCTCAAGATGGGTCTTTGTGTAGACTTGAAACATTGGCAATCTAAAACGACTACTGTGGGACATCTTCTGACTCCTGAAATTCAATATGATCATTGTTGCATGGCACATGAACATTTTTCACTTGATTTCCACCTATGTCAGCGACATCGAGTGCTCCAAATTATTTTAAACTATTATAAGGTAAGGAACAATATAGAAGAAATGAAGAAAAAGTTGCACATGAAAAATAACTTTTAGTAAAAGTGGAATGCATGTTTGTATTTTTTAGGCTATTTTACCTTTTTTTAATCATCACTCACACTAAGTTTCATTTTTCTGATCATTTTCAATAATCTAACGTGTCGTATTAACAAGGGAGCTACTGCCATAGCGGTAGTCCCTGCCCGGGGGTGCAAATTCCAGGCTGGTTGTAAATTGCTGGAATAAAACTGAAAGCTATGATTGTAAGCATGAAGTACGCTTGTCTTTATATAGTGCAGTAAAATATGGTTTTTCAATGTAATAAAAAGTAAAAGTACAAAATGTAAAGGTTATAGTGTAGCTTAAATGTTTTACCTTTTTGTTTTTTTATCAAGGATATCATTGGATCACTCTTGAAATTTGGACAGTATGTTAATGTGTATGTAAAAGTTATAGTGTAGCTTAAATGTCCTATTTTTGATTTTTTATGAGGGATATTATTGGATCACTCTTACTTGAATTTTGGAGTGTAATGTATGTAAATGATGGCATAATTTAAATGTTGTATTTATTTTTAGTTGTTTTAGGATATTAATAGATTATTTTTATTTAAAATTTAGAGTGATTTTGTATTTATTTTTAGTTGTTTTAGGATATTAATAGATTATTTTTATTTAAAATTTAGAGTGATTTAAATGTTTTAAGTTTTAGCTTTTCAAAGATATAGAATTTAGTTAAAATTTATTGAAAATCATATATTTGAATTGTTATATTTATATAATTTGTGTTATATTTTTTAGATATTAGAATTGTTATATTTATATAGAATTTAGTTAAAATTTATTGAAAATCATATATTTGAATTGTTATATTTATATAATTTGTGTTATATTTTTTAGATATTAGACTTGTTATATTTATATAATTTGTGTTATATTTTTTAGATATTAAATTTATTTATGTATTTAAAAATACAATTTAAATAAAGGAAAATTGTAATGTAAAAATATCACAAAATAAAATGTTTAAACTTTAGTCAAAATGTTATGATTGAAAATAAATTTTTATTTCCGAGGAAGTATATCACTAAATATTCAAATGTAAAATAATCACAAAAACAATATTTTTGAAAAGAAAAATAAGTAATTAATAATAATGTTTTTTAAAGTTAATTTTGAATTATTACCCACCTAAATTCATCTTAATTTTCAAATTTCCATAATTAATTCGTTAAACTTTTATTAAATAGAAAAGTAAAAAAAATGTTCAATTTAATGTCAATTGAAAAAGAAAACCCATTCTATTCAACTCAATCTCAATTAAATTCATCTTAATTTTCAAATTTCCATAATTAATTCGTTAAACTTTTATTAAATAGAAAAGTAAAAAAAATGTTCAATTTAATGTCAATTAAAAAAGAAAACCCATTCTATTCAACTCAATCTCAATTAAATATATATAAGATATTGATGTTAACCATTTATATTTAGATAATTGTAATACTTAATTTAATTTCCATATTTATCTGTTTTTTCCAAAATTCTATTTTATTTTAATTTAGATTTTTTTAATCCTCTTTTCCTAGTGAAGAGATCTTTATTATTTAAATTTAAAAAGCGAGGGAGGTTTTTGGTATCCTCCGCCCAGAAGAGATTTGGATGGGTGAAGCTACTATGGGTGTATAAAGAGATTTTGATTTATTATTATTTTAATAAATAATAAAATAATTTTGAACTACGGCCAGATTTTTGAAAAGAATTTTTTTTCAAGAAAAACAAAATTAAAATTGAAAAAAGAGGCGCAGAATGCATAGGCAACGATTCCACTTCATGATTTTAAGAAATAAATTAATCTGGGTCATGATCAAAGTACCATATTTACTCAGTCAATCTCTTAAACAAGAGGAATAATAAAATAAAAATAATCCACACGAGAAATCAAACGCTGCTCAGAACCATGGAAGAAGCTTCACAACTTGTTTGGCTCTATTCACTGCACATGTTGCTAATTATAAATTATAGTAGCATACAATTTATTAATAAATACGTATCAGAATTAATAAAAATTAGAAACGTGGTGGACACTTTTGGAAAAATGGTTCGCGCTCTGGCGTTAATGTGATCTGTCAACCACTCGTCCACAGTGAAATACATCAACATGCATGTTTACCACAGCGAAATACATCAACATGCATGTTTACCGGATGTCGCCAACACAGTTCGAACAGAGTTCAACATTTGTTCATCTTACTTCATGGCGCGGACACTTGCCACATTTGTTCATCTTACTTCATGGCGCGGACACTTGCAGTGGCATGGTCGCGGTGGCTCGACTGAACATGCAAGTAATCAAGAAACGTCATTATCAATCAAGAAACATAATTATCAAATGCCACTAATCAAGAAACGTCATTATCAATAAAGAAACATCATTATCAATCAAGAAATAGATGCCATAGAAACCCGTGTTGTCGCTATCAATGAACAGAGAAATTAGTTAAGAGAGAGAAAGAGACTTACATAGCTGGAGTCAGGGTTATCTGTGCTGTGAAACTTTCCTGGTATACCTCTGTGCAGTTGTTTCTCAGTTTCCCCAGCGGTAAAATATTGTCCCTCGTAACCAGGAGGGTGAACTTGGTTGTGTTCAGCAGCCTGATTGTCGGTGGCAGCACCATTCTGAGAAGCAGCAGCTGGATAATGATAAGGTGCAGTCTGAGCTTGATTGTGGGGGTGAAAAGCAGGAGCCTGCATCATCTGGCCAACGTGCATTTTCTCCTTTTTCTCTTCCTTCTTCCTGCCGAACAGATCGAACAGAACGTGGTCCTGCTTCTCTGGCGCTTTTCCAGCCATGGCACTACAAATTTGAAGGCTTATCAACCTGCAAATTCAAATATAAACATCAGAGTGAATAAACAACACCAGATATGATGATGAAGTCGATGAAAGAAAACGAGAAGAGCGTGGGTATTTGTAGGGCTATGAGCCATGTAGAGTTCGCTTCCTTAAGGTTGCTGCCGGCGCGTGCAGGATAACTTTGTCTGTGGGCACAGTCAAAAGTCTGCAACCACGAAAGTAACTTCAACCGCAAGTTACCAGGGTAATAATAATTTAGATAAATATCTTGTGGTCTTAATATTATGATAGTAAGAATTTAGATAAATATCCTGCGGTCTTAATTTCATGACTTTAGGTCTTGGTTTTGGTCGAGATGAGGGTGGTGGTTACCCCTGAAATTTTTGAATTCTATGATACAGGTTTCATTTAAAGACGCAGATTTTAGCATAGAAATATCAGGGGTTAGAAATAATCTTAAATTATCGCTTGTTGCATCTAGAGTATTGCACAAAGACATTAAATTATAACGAAATGCATGCTACTAACCTCGCGGTAATCAGGGGCCGGAATGTTGGCAACGCGGGAGGAGCGGCGCACTGAGATAGGACCTCTCTCCACCTTTGGCGTTCGCGGCTTAGCATTCCTCTGTAACAAACGCACATCACAACAAAATGCTTCAAATAAACAAAAAAAAAACCCAAGAAGAGCATAACATCCACTGAACTTCAAAACAAACCTGAGGGGTTGTCTTGTGTGTCGAATTACGCGCCTCGGAAAAACCGTTGGAGAGCGCTACAAGGTTCAGCTCCTGCATTCACCAATTCGTTCATAACACTCTAAACAAAACAATAGAAAAATCCCAAATGCCTTATGGTTACTGACCTCCATCCGCTTCTTGTTCTCTTCCAGGCGTTGCTTGCGAACTTCCTCGTAAGCGTTGGCACTGTTCTTTGGACCCATTGCTGCCCTGCAAATCATGACACAGAGAAAGGCCAGCTATTAACTACAGAGAAGAGGGACTTTTCTGCAACTGGCTCAGGATCGATTCTCAACACACCGTATGCTGATATAACCTGAGAATCCTCAAACTAGCATGCACAAAAAAAAATTACAGGAAAAAGGTATACCAAAAATTTGTATACAAAAACTTGATAGAAAAGTAAACCAGGGAATGAAAATGAAATGAGTACCTTAGACACCTGGACTGCATGCAATCTATGCTTGTCTCTTACCATATACAGCCGTACTCCCACATTTTTTTGAAAACCTTATGATAAAACAATTTGCCCTCACTGAAATAGCATCGGGGGACGTGAGGCCGGCAATAAGACCTCCAAACAAAAACATTGGATAAAAATTTGTTGCCCCAAACATTTTATTTGAAACATTGGTTTAAACCTTAAATGTATCGAACATATTAATCGGTCAAACTGATTTAATTGCTGGTCAACACGATATCGATCGCTAATAGTCCCAGGCAGGGACTAATAATTTGACCCAGAGATGAAATTAATTCGACAATAATTAAGATCAAACATTTAGAAGAGGGTGTAAATAATACCAACAGTACAATCATCATATTCATTATTATTAACATTTCTACACAGCGGGCAGTTTTTTTAACGAGAAATATTTTATGAGGCCAATGCAAAGTTTGATGGGTGTATACTATTTAACTAATTGTTATTTTATTAAAATCAATTTTGACACATAAGAAAACATTTTTATTGGTGTAGACTAATAATTTTTGTAGATTGGAAAATCTTTGAGCAATTTTTTTTATAGGACCTCATTTTTTTATTTGTTTTCATTTATATTTTTCATCTTCTCATATAGTCATGGTTAACTTTCTTACCAAATAATCATTTTGTTATCTCTTTTATTAATTATATTTTTTTATATATTAAATTATTTATAAGCATATATTGTGAGTAGATTTTAAATAATGCATTCTATTTTAGGTTTCAAAATTCGTTTCCAATTATTTTTTATTAATAAAAGGTGATTTTGTTGAATTTTTTAATTTAATATTGACTTTCTGATGTATTTTTTTGTTTTCTCTTATGGAATTCTTTCGTGTATCTCAACACTATTTCTTTTTCATGTTAGGTTAAGTCTTCCATCTATTTCTTGATGATAAACCACAGTAGAGGGTTTCAAATGTTGACAAAAAACAAATGTTTGTGATTAATCTGGAAGAGATTTTCCAATCATTATGAATCACATAAGTCGAAATTTTGAAATATCGTAGATATAAATAATTGACAGTGCAACCAAGCAATAGTTTGGAGTATGAGACATGCAATATTGATGTCCAATCTTGTTTGTGAATAATACCTAACGTTTAGAGTTTATGGTAGAATTTACGGGTGAGGATGTAATAAAAAAAGTACATATTTGTTTATATCTACACATGGTTGTACATTTTTGACATGAAGACACAAAAACAATCATTACAGAATAATACTTAAACACATGTTATTATTAGCGATGAGGAGCACATGTTGACATCAATGAGGAATCCTGTTGTCTCTCCTTTTCTTGTGGGTGACACATGGTATCGTTGTGTTACTATTTCCCATGTGTGATGCAGAGGTGACTGAAATAAAAATATTAAATATGCGGAGGTGCCAAAGTTGTTGGATGTCTGTCAAGATGTTCTGTGGGCTCGATTGGTAAGCTTGTAGAACAATTCTTTAGTCGGTCGATGGTTATTGGTGGGCACATGAGAAATGGATTTTATGGAGTGGGTTTCGAATCAGTGGACCTCCATTATGGGGTACACACCCATGGCAAACAAACTTTTAAACTGGAGGTTCAGCTTCCATTTTATGCATAAGGAGGACACAGAGTGGATTCTCGCTATACCTTGGGTACAGGGCCATACTTTTGTTAGGTACCTATACTGCTAGTGTACCCACTTATTGTTATTATTGCAACCCCCTTGCTGTATTGCTGTGGCCATGTAGTCCCCATGGTATTATTATTGTGCCCCATAAAAGCCCACTATTGTTATTGTTGTGCCCCTACAATATTATTGTTGTGTAGGCTCTGATTATATTGGGACCCCTTATACTCTTATATATAGAAACAAGGTTTCGTCATTTGCACCATCCAAGAATTGTTCATTTGTGTAATGTAAAGAAAGTTTCCCCTATGAATAGGGTTATTTTGAGGTCATTGATCTATCTCTTCTTCTATTTTGTGACTTGGTTTCATAACTTTTGGTATCAAATCTTTGGATTCTATGGTTTCCCAACCTCAAACAGGTCATCGTGGAATTTTTGCTATAACTTGTTTTCTATGATGTTTTAGAAGATGAAAATAAAACTCTTTTGAGACGAAATCCTGATTAATCTCATCCCACATTTCAGAACTTGGTTTGCCATATTTTCAGAGATATGATCCAAGGCATTTAGAGTTTTTGCAGGATCCCGAATTCCATCTCAAATAGGTGACCATGGGAAAATATTCATAATGTTTTCTCTGAGCATCGGATTCAAATTTTGTAAAATGTGATAGGAAGAGGACAAGTTGTAGTTGGTCAGGTATCTACTTGGGGGCTGAAGGTGGAAATAGTGACACCTAGAACTTCATAGAATTTCTCCCTATGGAATGATTCTATAATAAGGCCATCATGGGAGATTGGAAATAACTATTTTGTGAAGAATCCAATATCATTAAAAACTGTGGGGTTGGAAAGAGGACATAGAGTGATACCATGGAACAAAATTTCAAAACATGAAGATTCAAAATTACAGAGTTAAAATATTTTCAAGGTCGAGCTCCTAAAAGCAAGAAAACGAGATATGAAAAGTTTAATGGCAGGGATCCAGTAACTTGGATACTACAGATGGAGCACTATTTCGATCTACATTATGTGAAACTATTACAAACGTTACATATTACATCTTTATATTTAGATCCAAATTATTTTGTATGGTATAGAGGGCTTTGTTCTTGTAAACCACTTGTCACCTAGTCAATTCTCATGGAGGAAATGATAGCACATTATGAGGATACAAAGAACAACACCTTATTTAGCCAATTGATAGATCTCAAACAAAATGGTTCAATGGTAGAGCACATTGAGTACTTCCAAAACTTGAATATAAGGTCAAATGATATTCCAGAGAAGTATAGGATTGATGTCTTCATAGGGAATTTAAATGATAAAATCCAACATAAGGTTCGTTGATGAGCACCAATATTGCAACAAGGATGCTACAACTCCTGGGCTACCAACTTTACTTATCAACCCTGGGTTCATACTTGGAGGTGACAATGCTATATGCACAAGTAAAAGTAAAGGTCCTCCCTGTTGTCATTGTTCATCTGGCAAGAGACCCCAGGGGTTCCAAGCTAGACTTCTATAGAGTTAGAAGAAGCTTGATCCATTGATGGAAGAAGAAAAAATCTACTCTAAGAGAGCTACCATACTGCAGTAATGAAGAAAACAACATGTAATGCTAAATCACACCATATCTAATTAACTATTTAAACAGATATGCAAAGCAATATTGTTGAATCAACACTAAGTTAATGTTTATGTCTAAGTTACAGAAGTAAAGAGCATCAAACCATCCCAATGTGTAAGCAAGAAAACTAAACTAAATCTATTTTCACTTTTTTGGTTTTCTATGGTAAAATCAAGCATCCAGTTTAACTGTTCTTGTGGATGTGATAGGTGGACGAAAGGTGGTTTAGGATGGCTATATGGTCTATGGAGTGTTTGTATGGTGTGGGAGGGTCCTAGGATGATTTTTGTGACTTCCTAGAGGTTCCCCATTAGTTCAGCCTCAAAATAGGCCATTCCAGGAAAACCTACAGGATGTACTAGAAATCTAAAGGATGATCATGTAGGTATTACACGAAACCTACAAGATGTAGAAAAGAGCTAATTTTGAGGTTTTGGAGGTGTTATGAAGCATGGAAAATGTGTGTGATTATTGGGATAGGGTGTTAGAAGGTTTAGTAAAACTCATGAGTCAATATCGAAGAGAGGAGCTAGCTAGATTCATTCAATGTGTCTAGGGGAATTTCAATAAAAAGGGACAAAAAGACCAGTGAGGGTAATCATGAAACAAGAGATGGTTGAGGTGGATGACGTGGAATATGGATGTTGGTGATGAGGTCTAGACTTCCTCCTCATGTACTTGCAATGGTTAAAACTTGTGTGTCTTCCAAGAATTATGCAATAATATACATTCTCATAAACTAGAAAAGCATGAATCAGTTGCCCATATTATGCATGAAGAAAGTGTTGAAGGAAATGAGAACACGAGTGAGATGTATTGTAGAAATAGAGTGATGGAAAGGTATGGCGATGAAATGAACCAAGTAGTGAATCAAGACAACAAACTCAGAAGCTCATGTAAGAACTAGAAATCTATGTTTTTGGGGTCGCTGGAGGGTCTCTTCCTCAAGTCATGGTCCCAGAGGGAGAAGGTGAGGCCGAGACACCTACTGAAAAACTTATCAGTGATATTTTTCCCCTTACTAAACTATTAATTGAAAGAGTTCAGAAATGGAAGAAAACTAAAATACAACAAATCTATTCTACACTGTTGTAATGGAAATGCAACTACTTAAGCAATTGAAAAATTAAACCATGAATCTATGCTAGCATACATGTACAATAAAGAGGATCCTTGGCTACTAGGGATAGGCCCTAACCCAAGGCGTTCAGCCCTCTAAGTTAGCTCAGTGTTGGCCCAAAACAAAACTCATTCATATTATCAAAACCACGGATTAGATAAAAAACTATCACAAATCTTGCTGCTCAAAAATAGAGTAGAGTTTTAAAATCAGAAATCAAAATACTACTGAGGTGTTAGGGCTCTCTAATTACACTTCTGAAGTCTCTAATGACTTCCTTAAAATTAGGGAGGCTCAGCTCCCAAACTCGAGATAAACGGGTACTTTGTCTTTCACTTGCTCAACTACCTTCTAGTCCTCATGATTTTTCTGTTTGCACTCCGAGCTGATTAAGAAATATTTGAATGGAGGGGTAGTAAATGAGGAGGATTTACCTCATATAATTCATCTCCCTTGTCACACTCTTCTTTTGACCATGGTATTTACCAAAATTCCTTACTTTTATCCTTTAATCCTGCATTAAATGCACATTACACCACAAAGCAAAATATCCAACTCTAACTCATCTCATAAACAAAATATAATCAAAAGTATGCAATAAGTTGTGAGAATAGTCAGTTTTACTAAGCTAGGAGGTGAATTAAATCCCATATTATTACCCAATGATGAGGTTAATTATCACCCTCCTACTGAAAGTGTTACTCATCCTCTAAGCAGCTTAATCAATGTCCATGTCCTTCATGGCTCTGGTAGCCTCTCTAACATTCCATGCCTCTATTGTGGTCTCTTCTTCTTGTTCATAGAAGCCTACTTTCTTTTCTACATCTTCCCACTGCGTCTTTTCCTCTTCTTCTTTTCTCCCTTCTAGCATCCCTAGGAGTAGTGGTGGACTAATTTTTAGTGCTATCCAATTGACCTTCAACCTTTGCATTGATTTCTTATACATAGGTGTCTTGTTGAGTGCCTCTCTCAACCTTCGAGGGGAGTGGTATTCTCTGATCTTCGAGTGGTGTGGTAGTGTGTTCCATCTCCTTAGGTAGGCATGTATACTATCATCTCCTAGCGGCCTAAACATATCCTCAAAATATGAAATTGCTTGCTCTTGGGCAGCAAGATATCTAGGTGCCAACTGAGGATCACTTGCAATCAGATTGTGGGTGCTAATTAGGGCCATGAGATTTTATTGTTGAGCTCTGATGAAAATTGGTTCATTTTTCTCTCTGGCCAATATTCTTTTCATCTCTATAGCCCTTCACTCCTCATTGTTCATCCATGATGACAAAGCCATTAATTGTAGGCCTCCTAGCTTGGCATTAGGATCACAAAAATCCATGTCTGTGAGGGCCATGTTGTGAATGTAGAACTCAACCATTTTGGCCCTATCCTCTAGTGTGCTTTTATCATAAAGATCAATAAACTACATGTAGTCCTGAAATGGCATGATGCCCCTTTGTGCTAGTGTTTTAGTCTAAAACTGCCACAATTGTTCTTTGAGGTAAAGAGCATAGGATCAATCTGGCATCCTACATAGGATGGCTTCCAAGGAGAGGATGTCCATACATGCTAGTTGGTTCACCCATTCTTGCAATTGTCTCCTCAACCATGCATTTTCCCTCTCAAGTTGATCTCTCATTATTACTTTTCTATCCCCTATGCCACTTAGCTCTTTTCCCATTTCTTTGAGCTTCTCTTCCATGTGGCCAATGTCTTCCACCCCTTTTGACTTGGTGATTTGTATCCATCGGTGGGTTGTGGCCCACTCCTTCTCAAGTTTGAAAAACAATGGGATGAGAAATTGAGGTATCACCCTGCCTCCTTCAATCAATCGGTGGTAGGAGTCTAGGTTAGGTTGGGGACTTGGTTCCTTTGTTTCAGGGTCTTCCTCTTTTATTTCTTTCTACTCCCCTACCTTGCTTTCCAATTTTGTGCTTCTTGTATTTTTTGCAGAGTATCCTATAGGTCTGTTTTTGCTTCTTGTAGGTTTTATCACGGATCCTGTAGGATGGCCTTACCCTTTAAGGAAGTTGATGTGGTAGTAGCCCTCCTTACATAGGTGATTGGTGACTTAGGGGAAGGCATTTTGTTTGTTGGTGTAGGGAATTATTCAATCTCAATAAGGATTTTTGTTGATATTTGTGGCTCCCCTTGTTTGATTCTCATGCTCTTTCTTGTTCTGAAATATAGAGGGATTTTCCTCCTTATTTTCCCTTTTTACTTAACTGGGGTGTTGAGAGAAGTGAGGGAAGTTGTTGCCTCCCTCTCAAGGGCCTCTTGAGACACCCTAGGTGACTCTCCTTTGTGTTCTTCCCCTTGTGTTTCAATGCCTTCTTCCTCTCTATTTTTCTTATCTTCTTCCTCTTGATGTTCTTCCTCATCCCCATCAGTTTCTTCCTTAGTTTCCTCCTCTATTTCAGCATCATCCTCCTTCTCTTCTCCCTCTTCTTCTTTTGCTTCATCACATTCCTCTGTATTAGTTTCTTCTTCATCCATCTCATCCCCATCCAGCTCTGTATCATCTTCTTCTTTTTTTGCCTTCTTGTCACTGACAGAAGGACTAACATCATAGGTGAGGGTTTTGATGTCATCCTCTACTAGAAAGTCTCTGAATACTAACCATGTTATAGGGATCCTAAGGTTTTGGAAGGAATCCTAAATGAGGATCCTGATCAACCCATGGTGAGCCAATTGTTTGGAATTCCCTTCCTTTACTTTGTTGTTGGAGTCTATGAGCAATTGCATCAAGCAATAGGGTATGCTAAGTCTTTGGTGAATTGGTGTCTCTACCCCAAATCTTAATTCTTCAAGGATCCTAAAGTTGTAGCCATAAACAACATTGTATCTACCCTCAGATGAGATATATTTGATGATTTGGTAGCCTACCTCACTCCATGGGTATGGTAGACTGTCCCTCCTTCATTTTTATCCTTTGTGGGTTCTTCACCTTCTAGAAAGAATTTCCTTTTCCCCACTTGACTATCTGTTTTGTCTTCTTTTCTCCATGGAATTCCTAGGGGAAGTGTTGTGACCATACTAATAAGCTATGGGGTGAGATCTATAGTGAGTCTTCTAACTATAACAGTGGCATGGATTTTGCTATGTGGGGTGAGGGAATAAGCAAATTCTTGAGCCACCTCATCATCATACCCTGTGAATTTTTTGAAAAACCCCATCCAGTCGTGTCTCATAAATATTTAAAACACTTGGGGGTGTTGTTGTATCCTCACAGTGTTTGTGGATTCTCTCCTATTAAACCCTCTTGTAATCTTACTTATGAGGCCTGACGAAAAAATGAGAGGTTTGGCACAAAATTTTTGAATTTAGGAGGAAAACAATGTTTACTGTGTATGTAATTTACCTCCTACAATTGCTAATTCCACTAGATTTTAGAGTAACACTAGTTTGCTTTCTTGTAAATGGGGATGGATTTTTAAATCCTACCTGCTTAGAATAGTGGAAGTGGACAATTCCCATGATATCTCCTCTTGAAATCTCCTCTGCCTATCCTGTAGACTACCTCTGTGTATCCTATAGACTTCTTGTATGGGAATTCCTATGCATGATCCTATAGAAATTCTCTTGTAGAACGATGGATCCTTGCTTCCAGTGGGTGGCTAGGGTTATGAGAGCGACTTCAGTGAGGGAGTTTCTAGTAGGTGGAATGCATGAATGCATGCAAACGATGTTTTATTTCCCTTTATAGTGTTTGGGGGGAGGTGGTATGTTGGTAGCAAAGGTATATTGCCATCTTTTGATAGTTGGTCCCCACTACCACCTCATCATTTCCTTTCCTTGTAATCAGCTCCCACCTCATAGATCCGTAGTTAACCACCTCTTGTCCTACTCCTCCTCTACCTTTCTGTTGACTGCAACCACGTGTGAGATGACACCCTGCTTTGCATGTGATGACTGAATGAAGGTGGCCAAGTTAACTAGCCACCTTTTTAATTATAAACCAACTATCTCATAACCCTTACAAATTTTGATCAAATGATGCATATGAGTGAGTGCGCAGGATACATACCTGTGGTCTCGATTCCATGTTATAGTTGTCAAAGATTAGAGGTGTTGCGTTGTTTATTTGTTGCATGGTCATTATTCTCTCTCCCCTTGTTGTCTGCTGATGGTTTCTTGTCTTTTGCGGGTGTTTATGACTGAAGATATGATGCTACTACCACTGTGGAGCTCCTGGATCATGCTAGTGAAGACCTATAGCTGATGATTGACATTCCATGGGATAGGCTGCTACAGGATTTCCTACAGGATCTCCTGTAGCTTTTTCTCCCTTATAATTTCTTAATCATGTTGTTGGATGGGGCTGTGAGGATGATGAAATGAATGGATAGAGGGAGTAGGAGTGTGTGCGGAGCAAGGGACATTCAGGTAATGCTCTTACTCTCCTCTGTTTTTCCTTTTTTCTCTCTTCTCATAACTGACAAAAATTGATCCCTTTTTGTTTTGGATGGTGATTGCAGGGATGATGATAATGGACAAGGTGAGGTGTTATATCATGTCTAGGATGAATTTTAGGGACTTACCAACCCTACCATTCACCCTTGGATTCCTTTCTATAGGTTTTTTGGGCCATTGTAGTTCATACATGATGATCCTATAGGTTTTCAAACGATATTGTAGGAATACAGGGGATCTTGTAGAAAACATAGTTTATTCATAAATTGAAGCAATGGAGTGGAAAACGATAAAAATGATGAAGTGATGCATGGTAAGAAGTGAAGGAGATGGATATGTGTGAGGCAGGGTTCCCTTTGGATCCTCTTCTTTCTTCTTCAATGTCTTTCTCTCCCACCTGCAAATAATAATTATATCTTTTACTCTCTCTCTTTTCTTTTTTATGAGAAACACCTAGGCTACCTCAGAGAGGCTTTCACCCTAGATGTTTTCCTTGGCCGCCTCAAGGAATGTTTTCACCCAGGTATCTACTTATTGTTCTTTCTATTTCTTCTCATCATTGGGCTGCCTCACGAGATTTTCAACTCAAAGATGGGACTCAAGCACCTCATGGAGGTTTTCACCTGAGTCTATTCATTTCTCTCTTTTTTCTTAGTGACTTGATGAGGGAGGAGCTGGAACTTGCTCCACAATCATCACTGCATTATTGATATTCTCAATGAAATCTTACTTTGATAAAGGCCTCTTGCGCATTTTCAGTTAGTGTCCATTAAAAAGCAATGGAGTGGCTTCTTCATCTATAGTTCTGATTTGCATTGAACCATTATCATGGCATCTCCTCGCCACATAAGGTCTCAGCCATATTGTCCTTAGCTTTCCCTTGATGTATTTATACCTAGAATCATATAACAATGCACAATCACCCTCTTCAAATTTCTTCTCCTTAATATGTTTGTCATTCCAGATCTTCCTCTAAAGTTGAACTATCTATGTATGTAGGAAGGCCTATATTCTAAATTCATCCAATCCATTCAATTGGAACAATCTTTCTTTCTGTGCATGACCAAGATCCAAATCTAGTTGGGCTGCCATCCTTAATGTGTTATATTCAAACTTAATGCACAATAAATCCTTTTTCCCATAGACCAACTCATAGGGTGCAAATCTAGTGGTGGTCTTCCATGTTATATTATTGGCCCAAGTGGCCTCAATTGGTCTCTCTGCCTAATCCTTTCTACTGCTGCTCACTATCTTGGTTAAGATGCTTTCTACTACCCTGTTGGTCACCTCCACTTGCTAATTAGCTTGTGGGTGATAGGGAGTGGAGGTCCTACGCTTGAGTTTGTGATGGTTGAGTAATTCTTCAATCATGTTGGAGGTAAACTGGATGCCTTGGTCTGTGACTAGCTCTCTATGGTACCCAAATTTGTAGAATATATTCTCCCTTAGGAACTCAGGGACCTTCTCTTTTGTTGCTACCTTAATTTCCTTGGTTTCAACCCACTTAGTCAAATAATCAGTGCACAAAATAATGTATTATTTTTGCTTCCAAGGAGGGCTGGTAGGCCCAATGAAGTCCATGCCCCACTTCTAAAATGGTGCAAAAATCACTTGAGGCTGTAGGGGCATTTCATCTCTTGGATTAGGCTTTTCCTTCCTCTGGCACTGATCACACTGACTAATGTACATTTTCACACCTTGATGAAGAGTGGGCCAATAATAACCTTCTTCTAACACTTTGAATGTTATCCTCTTTGCTACAAAGTTACCTCCACAAGGCCCATCATGATAGGTCAGAAGGATGTCAAAAACTTCCTCTTCCCTTACACACCTTCTTAAGATTTGATGTGGGCTAAGTTTCAAAATATCGCCCCCAATCTAGGTGAAGGGAGTGCTCTTCCTGACTATCTTTCACTTTTCTTTAGAGGCAAAGTTTGGTGGGAATTGTGCTGATACCAAATAGTTTTCTATATCAGAAAACCATCGAGAGAGAACTGAAATAGCAAACAAGGGCTCATCTGGTAACTGGTCATCCACCATTCCTTATTCACCTCTAGGCAGATTCACCCTAGACAAAAAATCTGAAACAATATTTTCTTTGCTAGGCTTATCAATAATGGTTAGATAAAACCGTTGTAATAAAAGCACCCACCTTATAATTCGAGCATACATTTGGTTTTTTCATTAAATATTTTATTGTAGCATGGTTAGTATGCACAAATGTTTGATATCCTATAATGTAATGCCTAAATTTGTCTAATGAATACACAATAGCCATGAGTTCCTTTTCAGTCACTGTAAAATTTAGCTCGGCCTTTCACAAGTTCTTACTAATAAAATAGATGGTATACGATTGTTTCTCCTCTAACTTACCTAACGATGCTCGTATGGCTTTATGTGAGGCATCAGCATGAATATGAAAAGGGAGGGCCTAGTTTGGACCTCGGAGAATTGGTGTAGTGGTTAACTTACCCTTTAAAATTTCTAAGGCCTCTTGACAGCTTTTTGAGCATATAAACTTAGAATCTTTGGCCAACAACCCAAATAAAGGAGATGCCAACTTGCTCAAGTCCTTCATGAACCTTTGGTAGTATCCGGCTAACCCCAAGAAACTCCTGACATCAATCTACTTTTGCGAAGCTGGAAACCTTTGGATGATTGCTATTTTGTTCAGGTCCACCTCTAGTCCTTGCTAAGATATTGAATGACATAGCATGGTCCCTTTAATCACTAAGAATTCACATTTTTCCAAACTAAGAGATAGGTTCATTTCAATGAATTTATGCAATACTTTGCCTATGTTAGTCAAGGCTTCTTGGAAATCACAACCATAAGGTTTAAATTCATCCATATAAATTTCCACCGCATCATGTACTAATTCGGCGAAAATACTCAAGATTGCTATCTGGAAATTGGGAGGAGCATTGCATAGACCAAAAGGAAGGACCCTATAGGAAAAATTATCCCAAGGATAGGTGAATGTGGTCTTATCCTGGTCTTCTAGGTAGATTTGGATTTGTTTGTACCCACGGAATCCATCTAGGAAAGACAAAAACTTCTTCCCTACCAGGCCATCTAGCACTTGGTCAATGAAGGGTAGTGAAAAATGATCTTTCTTTGTGGCTTTGTTCAACTCCCTGTAATTGACACAAATTCTCCAATTACCATTTTTATTGGGAACTAGCACTAAAGGAGGGATCCACTCATTGTCACAAATAGGGTAAATGAATCGTGCATCTAGCAGCTTTTGTCGACGTCTTCTTTGACTATATATTTAAGAGTTAGATTCATCCTCCTTTATGGTTGCTGGACCGACTTGCAACCTTCTTTGATGTATATGTGGTGAGAACACACTAAGGGGTGTACTCCCTTCATTTCCTTGTAACTCCAAGTGAAGGCTTCTAGGTTTTCTCTCAACATGTCACATAGCTTCTCCTCTTCAAGAGAATAAAGATATGGATTAATTTTCAAGGTTTTATCTGGGCTGAATTCAATGGTTTTGAATTGGAGTGGGTTGGAATCGGTCAAGCGTAAGTCAATTGGATGTTTTTTCTCAGTTTCCCTTACTTCTTCTTCTAATGGTAATGAAACAGGAGTTGGACTTTGGAGCAAGTGTTCAATTAAGTCATCCTCATCTTGCTATCCTCTTCCTATGGTTGCTTCCAAAGCATAATGTTGGGTGGAATAAGCCTCATCTTCTTCCTCCTCCTCCAACCATAAAGCTAAATCATGCTTTAGAGAAAGTTGAGCAGGAGGGTATAGGACTAACTATTTGGACATATGCCCGTTCTTGATGGTCATATTCCTAGCCCTGCAGCTAATGTAAGCATCGGTTGTGGCCAACCATGGCCTCCCAAGGATGGGAGGGTAATCAATAAGCTTAGACTTAGGCTATAGAACTAGAAAATTTGCAAGGTACTCCTACGAATCAATGTAGACCATTAGATCCTCCACAATTTCCTCAGCGGTGACAATGGAACAGTCTGCAAGTTGCAGAAATATTGTGGTCTTCCTCAATGACCCTTGAAGCTTGAGCTTGAGCATGGTTTCCTTGGTCATCACATTAATGGAAGCCCCACGATCAATTAGACTGTGTGGGATGATGGTTCCATTGATGTGCACATCAACTATAGGGCTTCCAGGGTCCAAATATGTCAATCATATTACCTGCCCCAGCATTAAGTCAAATAGTTTCCCAATGAAATTAATGGTAGGGGCATCCCTTTTTCTTCTTCCTGGATTCTTGAAGCACTTCTCCTTAATCAACTTATTGTAAATGGGGACATCTTTTGTTTCCTGGAGAAGGGGGATCTTTACACATAGATTTTTTAATTCTCCCAGAAGTTTAGTTTCTTCTAGGGTAGGCTGGAGTTGTTGAGCTAATATCTTAGGAAACGGTGGATTTACTTTAGGTTTGCTTTCCTCTCTTTCTCCTCAACCTCCACATGTGGAGAGGGACGTTGGTTATCTCGGAGAATTATCCTAGATCTTAGGTTGATGTCCTGGATTTCTACAGCATAAGCTGGGTATGATGTCTCTCCACTATATACTTATTTAGCCTAACTATTGTTCAGGTTCAAATTTGGTTGGGTAGGCATCTGGGGTTGCTTGGGTGGAGTAGAGTGTAGGAGTTGTGGTTGGGTAGGTGGTGGAGGCAATAGAGCTAGAGCATTGTTTTATTGGGGCCTTCCACTACTGGAGTTGTGGACTCCACTTAGGTTGTGGCATAGCGTAAGGTTGAAATGACTGGCTAGCTAGTTGAGCATGATATTGAGATGCATAGGACCAAGGAGGGGGTGTAGACCATGAAGGATGAGCACGGGGTCCCCAAGAAGGTATATTTTTGGTTTGGTTGGGGTTGTAATATTCATGGGATGACCCTTCCATATGCTGGTGGTATGGTCTAGGTCCATGAGGTCTCTTATGGTTGATGTAGCAAAGTTGCTCAGTGACCCCTTCATCTCCTTGATATTCATCTTTGAGTCTAGGTAAAGAAGGGCACTTGTCTATGGAGTGGCTTTCTTCACAAAACGAACAAGTTTCAATATAGCTCAATGGGCATTCGTTCCTGGGACACTTATTGGTGAATCTAGGGAAAAAGATGGCCAAGGCTCTCTCTGCATCCTCTTGCTTCCTTTTGATATTCATGGTTTCTAATTGCAAGGCAAGGGTTTGCAGCATCTCAGTTTTGAAATCTTCCAGCATATTTCCAATTTCACCCTTGATGGATGAGTTGGAAGATGATGCACTGGCCATAGGTTGACTACTCCTAGCATTTTTCCAGGCTGCCCTAGAATGGCTTCTAAAGATAGCCTTGATATCCTCATAAGATAATTAGTAGATATCTCCTCTTGCTAACAAATTTAAGGTATCCAGAAGATATTCCCTTACTCCTCTGAGCACGACCAACTTTTGTGACTCGGGGTACAGTGTGCGCTTGGCCCTTTTGTAACTGAGCTAGAATCTTTCTTCGTAGTCTTCTAAGGATTCATCCTCACCCATGGTTATCCTAAAAATTTCTTCTTTAGTATCATTTGACCTATAGTAGTCCCAATATTTTTTGTTAAAATCCTGTTGTGTTTCAGCCCAAGTTGTGATGCTATCTCCAGGTAAACCCATGAACTAGTGGAATGTTGCATCCTTAAGGGTAGATGAAAACAATTTTAACTTTTTCTCATCATCTGCATAGTCATAGGTTTGGCATATAACAACCAACTCAAATAGGAAAGTGTTGGGGTGCTTTGTGCTCAGGCCATGAAAATGAGCTAGGGCAGAGGGGCTTATATTCTTCATCTTGGTGTCCCCATTGGTTTCCCTAATGCGGATGGCACCCTCAACTCTCTCTCTATTCCCTCTATCATTTGGATTCTCAGCCATTGGTTCAGTAGGAATGGGTTCCTCTTCTTCTTCTTCCCCTATAGGTTCATCAAATATGTCAGGTTTCTCACCTAAAGGTTCCTCCAGTTCATAGCCACTGAAGAAGAGAGAAGGTTGGTTGTTGCATGAAGTCGGGGTATTTGGCAAGAATTTCCCTAAATTATCCCTCTTCCTACAAGGCATGAAAGGAAATACATTTGGGCTGGATTTTATAAGATATCTTTTTTTAAGCTGGAAAGTACTTTGCAGAAATGAAATTGTGATTGAATGAAAACTACTGACAAAAAAAACCTACTTGCTGAATTGAAATTCTACCTGCAGAATGGGAAGGAAATCGAATAATGACAACTGAAAGAAAGGAAGCTGCTAGATTACTTTAGCATTGTTATGAAACTAGCTCAAGAAAAGATAGATCAACGCCTTAGAATTCAGCCTCTTCGAGGGGGAAACCTCCTTTACAATACATAAATGAACAATTATTCGATGCTACAAATGAAAAGACCTCCTTTCTATATATAGGAGTCTAAGGGGTCATAACATAATCAGAGCCTACATAACAATAATAATGTAAGGGCACAATAATAATAATAGTGGGCTTCTATGGGGCACAATAGTAACAATATGGGCACAACAATATTAACAAGGGGTACAACTACAATAGTAATGGGGTAATCACTAGTATTATGGGGACCCAACATGCCCCTCTCCTTAAAAAAAAGTGTTCTCCTCAACGCTTGAGTAGTTATGGATGCTTCTGTATAAAATTCTCATCCTCCCATGTGGAATCTTCAGCGGATAAGTTCTTCCACTTCATAAGATACTCTGAAATTGAACGATTTCGTAGTTGTCGAGTTCTTGTTTCTGTGACTGCTTCCGGTTCCAATGTAATTTTTCCTTCCTCGTCAAGTTCTGGCAATATTGTTTGAACTGGGAGCTTGTCGCCTATAACCTTCTTTAAACATGAAACATGGAAAACTGGGTGCAATCGAGAAGCTGCAGGAAGCTCTAATTTGTATGCCATAGTACCAATCTTTTGCAATACCTTGTATGGGCCATAATACTTTGGTGATAATTTATTATCCTTCTTAGCTTGCTTGAGGGACATTTTCTTATATGGTTGTAGCCTTAGGAATACCCAATCACCTACATCAAAACTTCTTTCGCTGCGATGTCGATCTGCATGTTGTTTCATTCTATTATGTGCCAACACGAGGTTATCCTTTAAGAGCTGGAGGACTTGTTTTTGATGTTCGATGTGATTTTCCACTGCTTGAACCTTGGAATTTTCTCTTAAATATGATGTGATGGATGGTGGTTGATACCCATAAAGTGCCATAAATGGGGTCATTTTTGTTGTTGT
>APFE031012271.1:9184-122722 GCA_000404065.3 Pinus taeda | reverse complement strand
TCACCTACATCAAAACATTTTCCACTATGATGTTGATCTACCTGTTGTTTCATTTGATTTTGCACCAAAGTGGCGTTATCCTTTAAAAGTTGGAGAACTTGTTGTTGATGCTCGATGTGATCTTTCACTGCTTGAACCTTTTTCTTCTTGATATGTCCTTCTACCTCTATAGTTTGAGGAATGGTAATTTCTTCCAATCCTTTACAATATATGGCCGCATTCATTTCTTGATGCTCGATGTGATCTTTCACTTCTTGAACATTTTTCTTCTTAATATGTCCTTCTATCTTCATAGTTTGAGGAGTGGTAATTTCGTACAATGAATTACAAGATACGGTTGGATTCATTTCCTCTTTCTCTATGTGATATTTCACTTCTTGAACCTTTTTCTTCTTGATATGTCCTTCTATCTTGAGAGTTTGAGGAGTGGTAATTCTTGTCAATGCTTTACAAGATATGGTATGATTCATTTCTTCTTTCTTTGGGGCGGGGTCCTGGCATATATCTTCTTTTGATGTTTCTTGATCCTTTTCTTACTCCTCTTCATATTCTATGTAAAATAATTTCTTCTCAGCCACTTATGACCTTTAGTGCATTTGCTATCACAATTGTAACAAAGCCCTTTTTCTCTTTTTTCTTCCAATTGTTGTGGTGTAACCCTTGTAGGTTGTTGAAGGCTAGGAGAAACAACACTTCCATCTTTATAGTTGTGAGGGGTATGCTTCCTGGTTTCCATAATTTTGCTCTCCATTATGTCACAAAGCCCTTTTTCTCTTTCCAATTTTTGTGGTGTTGCTCTAAAGAAGGTGTTGCTCTTTGTATCCTCATAATGTGCTATCATTTCCTCCGTGAAAATTGACCACGTAACAAGTCTTTTACGAGAACAAAGCCCTTTATACCATAAAAATTGATCCAGTTCTAAATATGAAGATGCAATACATACCTTTTGTAACAGTTGTACACCATTTAGATCAAAATATTGCTCCATCTGACGTATCCAATTTACCGGATCCTTGCCATCAAACTTCCTCATCTTGCTTTTTCTTGATTTTAGGAGCACGCTCTTGAAATGACCGTAACTTTGTACTTGCAGATCTTTAAGTTCTGAAACTATGACCTGTAGTAGTCCACTATGTCCTCTTTCCAATGCCACTAGTTTGACCCCAATTGGATTCTCCAATGAAGAGTTATGCCAATTCTTCCACAGTGACCTGATTATAGACTAATTCAGTAGAGCTAACTTGTACGACGTGCCACGTGTCACTGTTTCAACCTTTGACTCTGAAAAATATATAAATAAAAACTACAGCCCGTTCTCTTTCTGTACCTTCTTACGCAATTTCAATCCGATGCTCAGAAAGAAAGTTATGACGATTTTCCCCAGGTCACCTGTTTTGAGTGTAATTCAGGAGTCTGCAAAAAGGCCAACTTCCTCAGATCATATCTCCGAAAATATCTAGCGAAAATCTCTGAAATTCGGACCCAAAGTCAGCATCAAGTCTTCTCAAATGGGTTTTTTTTGCTACTTCTGAAACGTCAGAGAAAAAATGTTATAGCGAAAATTCCACAATGACCTGTTTGGAGCAGTGAAACCCTAGAATCCAAAGCTCTGATACCAAATGTTATGAAACCAGCTCCAAAAAGATAGAAAAGAGAGATCCACGCCTTAGAATTCAGCCTCTTCGAGGGGGAAACCTCCTTTACATTACATAAATGAACAATTCTTGGATGATACAAATGAAAAGACCTCCTTTCTATATATAGGAGTCTAAGGGGTCATAACATAACGAAAGCCGACATAAGAATAATAATGTAAGGGCACAATAATAATAATAGTGGGCTTCTATGGGGCACAATAGTAACAATATGGGCACAATAGGGGCACAACAATATTAATAAGGGGTACAACTACAATAGTAATGGGGTAATCACTAGTATTATGGGGACCCAACATGCATAAATAAACTAATGGTAGAAAATTGGAGACTAGAAATAGAAGAAAAGAAAGCATTAATCACATTCTACTCGAACACCTCCCTAGCAACAATGCCAAAAGGTATTCCAAAAAGGATATTTCAACTCCTGGGCTACTAGCTTTACTTATCAAACTAGGGTTCGTACAAACTTGGAGGTGACAATGCTATATGCACAAGTAAAAGTGAAGGTCCTTCTTCTTGTCACTGTTCATTGGATGAGAGACACCGGGGGTTCCAAGCCAAAGTTCTATAGAGTCAGAAGAAGCTTGATCCTTTGATGGAAGAAGAGCAAATCTACTCTAACAAAGCTACTCTACTACAATAATGAAGAAACCAACATGCAATGCTAATTCAAACCATATCTAATTAACCATTGAAAGAGATATTCTAAGCAAGATTGTTGAATCAACACTAACCTAATGCTACTACCTAAGTTATAGAAGTAAAGAGCATCAAACCATCCCAATGTATAAGCATGAAAACTAAACTAAATCTATTTTCACTTTTTTGGCTTTCTATGGTAAAATCAAGCATGCAATTTAATTGTTCTTGTGGATGTGACAAGTGGATGGAATGTGGTTGAGGATGGCTATAAGGTCTATGGAGTGTTTGGATGGTCTGGTAGGGTCCTAGGAGGCTTTTTGTGTCTTCCGAGAGATTCCCCATCAATTCGGCCTCAAAACAGGTTGTTTTAGAAAAACCTATAGGATGTACTAGAAACCTACAGGATGATCCTATAGGAATTATGGGAAACCTACAAGATGTAGCCAAGAGTTAATTTTGAGGTGTTGGATGTGTTGGAAAGCATGGAAAAGGTGTGTGATGAGTGGGATAGGGTGTTAGAATGTTTAGGAACACTCATGAGTCAATATCCAAGAGAAGACATGGCTAGATTCACTCAATATGTCTAGGGGAATTTCAATAGAAAATAGGGACAAAAAAAACTAGTGAGGATGATGGTGGAACAAGAGATGGACGAAGTAGATGAGGTGGAAGATGGATGTTGGTGATGAAGTCTAGACCTCCTCCTAAAGTACCTATAATGCTTAAAACATGTGTGTCTTCCAAGAATTACTAAGCAAAATACATTCTCATAAACTAGAAAAGCATGAGTCAATTTCCCACATTATGCATGAAGAGAATATTGAAGGAAATGAGAACATAAGTGAGATCTTATTGTAGAAATAGAGCGATGGAAAAAGATGGCAATGAAACGAACCAAGTATTGAATCAAGACAACAAGCTCGAACGCCCATTTAAGAACTAGAAATCTGTGTTTTGGGGTTGCTGAAGTGTGTCTTCCTCAAGTCATGGTCCCAGAGGGAGGAGGTGATGCCGAGATGCTTGCTGGAAACCTTATCGGTGATCTTTTTCTCCTTTCTAACCCACTAATTGAAAGAAGGTACAAATGGAAGAAAAGTAAAATACAACCAATCTATTCTACACTGTTGAAATGGAAATGCAGCTACTTAAGCAATTGAACAATTAAACCATGAATCCATGCTAGCATACATGTACAATAAAGAGGAGCCTTGGCTACGAGGGTTGGGCCCTAACCCAAGAGCTTTAGTCCTTTGAGTTAGCTCAATGCTGGCTCAAAACAAAACTCATTCTTATTATCAAAACCATGGATTAAATAAAAAACTATCATAGGTCTTGCAGCTCAAAAATAGAGTAGAGTTTTACAATCAAAAATCCGAATCCTACTGAGGTTCTAGGACTCTCTACTTATATATATTAAGTCTCCAATGACTTCCCTAAAATTATGGAGATTGGGAAAACTAATAGATATTGATTTTGGACTCAGAAGGGCAGGCACTCGCATCTTCGATAGTTATTGGTATAGCACGCAAAGTGACATGCACTAGATAGAGTTATTTACTATAAGACTCTGGGAGGGAAAGTGAAATAAAGTGCATTTGAATGGCCATTATATAGCTTTCCTTAGTTTGGTTCAAGGTCACCTATGGTTATTATTCAAGCGTTGAAACCGCTTGCTCCCAAACTCAAGTTAAATTGGTGCTTTGTCTTTCACTTTCTCGGCTGCCTTCTAGTCCTCATGATTTGTCTATTTGTACTTCGAGATGATGGAGGAATATTCAAATGGAGGGGTAGTAAATGGAGAGGATTTACCTCCTATAACTCCTCTCCCTTGTCCCATTTTAGTTTTGACCAAGCTCTTTGCCAAAATTCCTTGCTTTTATCCTTTAATCCTACATTAAATGCACATTAGACCAAAAAGAAAAATATCCAACTCTAAGTCATCTGATCAACAAAATATAATCAAAAGTGTTCAATAAGTTGTGAGAATAGTTGGTTTGACTAAATTAGGAAGTGAATTAAGGCCCATATAATTACCCAATGATGAGGATCATCATTCGTCTTTGCGAACTTGATTCATTGGAGAAGGCATTTAGGTTGGCAAGAAAAACTGAAAGAAAAGGTATGGCAACAAGGAATCCTACCACTTACAACAATAAAAATGGAAGTGTTATCACTCCTAGCCTTCAACAACCTACAAGCTTGACACCACAAAAATTGGAAGAATAAAGAGTAAAAGGTCTCTATTACAGTTGTGATAGAAAATACACTAAAGGTCATAAGTGTGTTGAGAAGAAATTAATTTACAAATATTGGGAAGAGGAGGAAGAAACGGAACAACATACATCAAAAGAAGAGGATATACACTAGGAACCAATGCGGGAGAAAGAAGAAATGAATCCAACCATATGTTTTAGTGCATTGGTAGGAATGACCACTCATCAAACTCTCAGGATAGATGGACAAGCAAAGATAGTGAAAAAATGTTTGGAAGGATATATTTATTGCTTTGTATCTAATAATAAAACATAATGGGTCAAGTGGTTACCTTTGGTTGAATGGTGGCATAAAGCTTTAGCAAAAATGGACCCATTTATGTCACCTTATGGATATCATACACCATCCATCACATCATCTTCAAGAGAAAAATATAAGGTTTAAGAAATGGAAGATCACATTAAGCATCAACAACAAGTTCAAATATTAAAGGATAATGTCACTTCAGTGAAAAACTAAATGAAACAATAGGTAGATCAACATCACAACGAAAGAAGTTTTGATGTAGGCGACTTGGTCTTTTATGGCTACAACCATACAAACAAATGTCCCTTAAGAAAGCTAAGAAGGATAATAAATTACCACCATGTTACTATGGTCCTTACAAGGTGTTGTAAAATATGTATATTATGTCATACAAATTGGAGCTTCCTGCATCTTCCCAAGTGCACCCAGTTATCCATGTTTCATGCTTAAAGAAGGTTACAGGTGACAAGCTCCGAGTTCAAACAATATTATCAGAACTTGACAAGGAAGGGAAATAGATATTGGAACCTGAAGCAGTCAGGGAATCAACAACTCGACAACTATGAAATCATTCAATTTCAGAGTATCTCATTAAGTGGGAGAACTTATCCACTAAAGAATAAACATGGGAGGATGATATTTTTATACAGAAGCATCCAGAACTACTCAAGCATTGATGACAACATTGTTTTAGAGGAGAGGGGCATGTTAGGTCACTATACTACTAGTGTACACCATTATTATCATTAGTGCAACCCCCTTATTGTATTGTTGTGTCCACTTAGTCCCCATGTTGTTATTATTATGCCCCATAAAATCCCACTATTGTTATTTTTATGCCCCTACAATATTATTGTTATGTAGGTTCTGATTATATTGGGACACCCTAGACTCCTATATATAGAAAGGAGGTCTTGTCATTTGTGTCATCCAAGAATTGTTCATTTGTGTAATGTAAAGGAGGTTGCCCCCTCAAAGAGGCTTATTTTGAAGTTGTTGATCTATCTATTCTTCTATTTTGTGAGCTTGTTTTGTAAGAATTTTCCTGTAACTTAATTGATGATATGTAGGCTTTAACTCTCTACTAGACACTCCTAGAAACAACCTTATTTAGGTCAATCTCCCCATCCTTCCTTTCAAATTTTGGACCAAACGTACATTGGTGGAGATTGGGAATGTAGTTTGGAGTTTCATCTACATTGATCCTCGAATATTGGGTGCTCACAACAAGAGTGTGGCTTGGATTCTTGTGCAGGTGAATTAATGTAGGGGACTTTTAGGGTTCATTGACCTGGAATGGGATAATGTACATATCAGCTAGTGGATATCAACTAATGGGGTATCCCATTCTATTGTTTACTATGTGACCATACTATTCACTTATTGGAGAGGTGCCCATGATGCTTCCAATGTTGACACAAGAAACTCCATCAAGGATATCCAAAGCAACCAGTGCATGAACAATATTTTTCACACAAACTCCCCAAGTTTGATATAGGTAATACTACCTCCTATGATGATCTTATTTCTTATGGTGATTCCAATATTTTGTTTCCTTTTTTTTTAAATCCCATGTATCAAAACATTTCGTCGGATTCAGACCTGGGGGGGGGCTACCAATACACCATCCATGTCCTTCCTAGTTGCATTGAGGTGTTTCCCTATGAGATTTATCATGATTCGGTTCGCCACGCCTTTTATTTGTTGACCCCTCAAATTTGCGTCCTTCCTCTACCCATCTCCACCCTCCACGGTCTCTTTCCCTGCTCCCCTCCCCACAACCCCCTGCAACTTCCTTTCCTTCCTCATCTCGACACAATTTGGTTGATAGTGACTTGGTATTTTTGATGCTCAACCTAATGATGTAAAATCATGGGTCATCTCTTTGTTCATCAACGCTGATTCGAGTTGGAACACCACCACCCATCGTCGTGGTTGAAAGGCCAGTAGACATTTTAGGTGTAAATTGTTTGGAATCACCTTGTTCAAAACTCTGCTAGTCCTTTTTATATTCCACTTCTTGATATCTCTTCATCAGGGGCACTTAGAGCATAGAAACCCCCTTGTGGCTGAGCAATGACATCCATCATTTCCTTGAACCTAAGCGAACTAGTGGACACTGGAAAATGTTGTTGCTATGACAAATTTTCCATAATATTTTCCCTTCGATTCTCCTAATATAAGAGACCATTATCAGTGTGGGGAAATCGCTTCCATACTTCCACTCAGTCTATCCAGACTCGTCTATGGTGGCCACAGACTCCGTTCATCTATCGAGGTGATCTCTTGCCCTTTTGGATCCATACTGGGCCAACCTGAAAGCCCGTTGGTGTTTTCTTAGCATTATACTTTTGGGTCACTTTCATGGCATGATGGAAATGATTCACATCTGGAACTTATAAGTTCCATACGATGGCAAACTCTATTTTTGGCATGGGGTGGACACTTTGGAAATTCTTAATATTGGATATATATTTACTATAGGTGATTTTAATGTTGTTTTATCAAGGAATGAATGTTCGTGGTTGATGATCCAAACTTAAATAGGAATGAAACAACTTACATATTTAATCATAAACACAGAGACACAACTAAAAAACACTTCATTTAATTAATAGAAAAATACTAAACTATCCTTACAAATAGAATGGAAGTAAGATATCTCGGGCAATGGTAGCTTATCTCTGAGAAGAGATGTGGTAGCTACATGCCTCTCAACTAAGTTACAATGAGGCTGAAGGGTCGTTTTATTATTTAACAATAATAGAAAACCCTAAACAACCAAAACCCTAACCTAAGGAGATGTAACACCAATAATTTATGGGCCCCGTTGGGGTTAGTTGGGAAACCAACTTCTCATGGTCATAACTTGGTCATATTATCTTTGTTTGACATGTATGATACCTCATTGGAAATATATCTCCAAGGAATACAATTGTTGATGTGATTTCGGTTGCAATTGTTGCAAGAATTTCTCCAAAAAACTGTCATTTAGGGCCTCAAAATGAATCTGGAAGTTCAGGACCTGAAAACTGCCAAAAATCGTAAATTGTGCTACAATTATGGAAAAATTTGAAACTGACTAGGGGGTCTAGGTGGAATAGGCAGGTGGCCATCAATATCCACCTAGATGAGCTGAAATGTCACTTTGGCACTCTCTCGTACCACCTCAATGCACTATTTGATGACAACTACCTTGTGGATATCTATCCTTCTCCCATTGAGCTTACGTGGCATAACGGCAGAAGCTATGATGATTATACTGGAAAGAGATTTGATCAATTTATGATACACCAAAATTTATTTGAAGTCATGGGAAACCTAAGATCTAGATTTAGGAAGGTATATATATCTAAACATTGCCCTTTTATGCTCTAATGAAGTGTGGAATCAGTGAGAAAGGATATCTCTTTCAAGTTCAACTGAACATGTTTGGAAGACGATGATTTTAATGAGATGGTTAATGTTATTTGGAAATCACCCCTAGCCCGACTAGGAGTCACTTCCATGGGACACATTACAATGAAATTAAAAGTCTCAAAGAGGCAAGTCTGTGTATGGGAACACAAGAAAATGACAGAGCTTTATCGAGAACTAAAGGCAGTGATGGAACAAATTCGGGAGATTGGAGAGAGTTTATGTTGAAAATAATACTGAGAGGGGGGTGAATCAGTATTATCTAGTTCTTTTAACAAATCTTCCTTATTTACACTTTGAATTATTTTTGCATATCAGTACCATAAAATAATGAGCAAGAAAAACAGACAGACACATCAAGGAACACCAGATATAAGGTGGAAACCCAATGTGGGTGAAAACCACCTGCTACAATATGTCTCTATCTTCTTTCAAATTAGAAACTCCTTTTACAATGGTCTTGTACTGGTGCAGTCTTTTACGAGTACACAGGCTGCAACCTGTAGAGAGCTACAACTCTCTCTCGTTTTCCAGTCTCTCCTGGAAGGGAGCTACAACCCCCTACTTCTTTTCTTTCAAGGACCACTTTTCATAAATTTTCAAACTGGATCCATAAACATCAAATGATCATCAAGTACTAGAAAGTCACCTAGATAACCAGATCCACAATAACAGTAAACTAAACCCAGAACACCTTATCAACAAAAAAAATCAGTCAACAAAATATCTTAAGATAGATACGCAATTTCCTTTTTTGGCGCCTCTGTGGCGTCTCTGCACTGCGCCTTCTGTGGCGCCTTCGCACTGTGCCTTCTGTGGCACCTCCGCAATGCGCCTTCTATGGCGCCTCTGTAGTGTCTCTGCACTGTGCCTTCTGTGGCGGCTCTATGGCGTCTCCGTACTGTGCCTTCTGTGGCGTCTCTGCACTGCGCCTTCTGTGGCACCTCTGTGGCATCTCCGCACTGCGCCTTCTGTGGCGCCTCTGTGGCGTCTCTGTACTACGCCTTCTGTGGCGCCTCTGTGGCATCTCCGCACTGCGCCTTCTGTGGCGCCTCTGTGGCGTCCCCGCACTGTGCCTTCTGTGGCGCCTCTGTGGCGTCTCCGCACTGCGCCTTCTGTGGCGTCTCTGCACTGCGCCTTCTGTGGGGCCTCTGTGGCATCTCCGCACTGTGCCTTCTGTGGTGCCTCTGTGGCATCTTCTGTGGCACCTCCGCACTTCCGCAGCTGCAGCGCTCGAGATATCACCCTTCACCAATTCGCTTCACTTTCATATATATCGAGCTTTTGAAATAATAACCCAATATTTCAGATCTTAAGATATTCAACCCAAAAGCATACCTAAGCCAAATGATCACCTTTGCTTTATATAGGCAAGCTCTTCCTCAAATCATGGATCATGGGGCTCAATAATAATAATAAAATAAAACAATACCATGGGCCAAAACCATAACAAACCAATACCATCAACTCAATACTAGGGATCAACATGTCTATCGAGATGCCATGGTCCAAAAACCATAGGTTCAAATTCCAAGGACTAACTACCATGGACCAAAGGTAAGTTTTCCCACATGAAATAAACCTTTCTCCATAGGTTCAAATTCCAAGGACTAACTACCATGGACCAAAGGTAAGTTTTCCCACATGAAATAAACTTTTCTCCATAGGTTCAAATTCCAAGGACTAACTACCATGGACCAAAGGTAAGTTTTCCCACATGAAATAAACTTTTTTTTTTAATTCTCATCATATTGAGAGCCATGCCATGGGTGTTGCCATCAAGTACAATATCTGTAACATATAACCATACCAGAAACATAATGCCAACAGAAATCAATAATATTACATTCTTGAATCTTTCTACCATTCCCGACAGACAATTTGACCGTAACAAAGTTGCACAGAATTTCATTGCCCAAGTGAAAATTAGACAGTTCAGTCATGAAGATGATGAATACAATGATCTATCTGAATCTGCTGAACTATTTTCAGAAGTGCATCAGTTGGAAACATTAAAACTAGATCCACAAATGGTAGCCCAATTCCAACAATACAGAGAAAAAAAACTGCAAAATGTCCCTTTGGATCTGTTGAAGATTCCTCAACCGATTATCCAAGAGGAGTAGGATTCAGAGCAGGGTTTAGAGCAAGACTTGGAAAAGGGCTCAGAAAAAGGTTCAAAGCAGAATCCAGGGCAGAACTCAGAATAGGGCTCAGAGCCGAACTCATATCATAATTTAGAGAAGAGTTCAGAAAAGAATTTTGAACAAAAATCAAAAAAGGTTTCCATGGATATTGAAGTGGAAGATATATCCACATAAATACATATTGATGAATCTTCCTTCAATAATCAGTCGGATGAAGCTTGGAAACAATTTGATTATCAGCTTAGAGGAAAGCAAGGGGTAGAAAATATTGAAATGGAGAAAACATTCAATGCACCCCAGAACACAGGACATAGCTCATTTACTGATAGGGCTATTGATAGAGTTGTCGCTACAGAGGAAGTTGAGATTATCCTAACATTCCCCTCATCTGAGATAGTCCTGAAAGTGGAAGAAATACCTCCCCTTGATGTCTTTTACAGTCCCAAACATCAGGTTGTAGTGAAAAGACAGAGGAAAAGGATAGGAACAGAGCCATCATCAACAAGCCTGGTGATGTACCTATTGATAGAGTATGGAAGGATACTCCAATTTATCCTTCAAAAAAATTGACAAAGTTGTCACAATTTGCAGGTGCTTATGCATCTACTATGATTGACAAAGTAGAAGAGGTTTGATTACTAGTCAGAGAGAAAGAAGAAAGAATTTAGCAGTTAGAGCAGCAGTTGGTAGAAGAGAAACAAACTATTGATCATCAAATGAAAACACAAATGTCCTAATTATATCAGAGCTTTGATCAATTAAAGCTCCAATATCAGGCAGAGACAAGTACTAAGGATCCAAATACAACAACTCCAGTTTTCACTTGATCAATTGAAGGACAATCCTCAAGTGAAGGATTTTATAAAAGAAGCATTACAGCTCAACACTTTGTTGTTAAGGAAATAAGCAATGTTCTCTCAAAAGCTGTCTATCATCCATCCCCTGTGTTTTACAAGTGATTCACTGATGAATCAAGCATCCGATCTGAGGGTGACTTTCAATGATATTGATGATAAAATCTCTGGATTTATAACAGGGCAGGATACGCTAGAAGGTAAATCAACAGATCCTCCTAGAATAGATGAATCACACAAGGAAATCTTGTTTATTGATTGAGACATACAATTGAAATAGGTAGAAAGAGCAGTCTCCAAAGCAACCAATGTTGCAAATAACTGTTGAAGATAATGGAGAATCCTATAATAGTGTGAGTTGGTTCATGACACCTTAGAATAGGAATTGGTTTCTATTTCTTAGGGTGTGGTTCTAACTTCCCTATTGTTATGTATGCTATATAATGTTTGAAGTATATTGAGAATGTAAAGCGTTCTGTAGAGCCAGACTCTCCTTCGTAGAGCTGACCACGGAGTTTTTATTTATTAATTCAAGCATCTCATTTGGCATGGTATCAAAGCTTCAGGGCTAAGGAAGCTTGTACCTGAGTGAGTGGAGAGAGGCTGATGCGACTCAGGCAAAATCAATGCAGATTTCTCATGCCGATTTAACTGTTACACTTACGTGATTTTCTATTTCCAGATCTGTACGAGGGCTTGGAGGAAAATCGAGTCGACCTTGTGAGGGAAAAAAAGGTTGCGTGTATTGTTATTTTTTGGGCTATCGTTTGAGAAGGCCGCGTGATTGCAGAGACAGAGTATATTTCTGCATGGAGGAGGCAGCGTGTCGGTAGGTGTGAGGCCGAGGTCAACACTGTGTGAAACAACAAAACTGTGTGGGAGAGTAAATCTCTGTGTGGAGGAGGCGTGCTAAAGGTCGTTGAAGATGGATTACCCAGAGGCCATAGGAGGAATTCGTTGTTGTTTTCTCTCCATCCTTAGTGGAGGATTTCACTCAAGGTCACATTGTTGTTTGATGTTGAATAATGGTGTTGTGGCTAGTGTGAGAGGTAGACAAGGAAAAATTATCGTGTGGACTAGAACTGCCACCAATGAAGCTGACAAAATTCCATTAATGGTGAATCATTTTGATTAATAGTAGTTGTTGTTGCTCTGTGCTTCAGAACTGTGAAGAGGAGAGCAGATCCTACGATGTTCTCTCTAGAGAGTAGATCATCTAAGAAAAGTTGAATCCCAAAATAGTAGTGACTTGCCCCGAGGCCACGTGAAGGATCTCCTCAGGGATTGTGGAAGGAAGACTCTCCTGGAATCTCCATTGGAATTTTTTTTTTAAGAGGGAGCTCTTATTAAAAGGGGCGATTATTTTTAATCAAAGAGGAATATGGGTTTTTTTTTTTTAAGTTGTAATTCTTTAATTCAAGTTTTTCTTGAATTCTTTTTTAAAAAAGGGAGGGGGCTAGTTATTTAAATTGGGGCTTTTTATTTCAGTTTTTTTTAAAGAATTCAAGTCTTTTAACTCTTTAATTAAAAAAAGAGGGGCATATTTTTTTTGTAAAGAAGGGAGATTTGGGCTCTTTTTGTCTTGGATCTGGGCTCAGTTTTTTGTTGTGGATCTAGAATTTGGAAATTTTTTTTTTAAGAGATTGGGGTTGTTTTTTTTTTTAATTATTGAGGTTGAAGTTTTTATTCATTCAAGATGAATAATTAAGTAGCAGAAGCTTACCTCAATGAAAACAACAAGCTGGATGGATCCAATTACTTTGGTTGGAAATTCAGGCTACAAACCCTGCTTGAGGGACACAACGCATGGAATATTGTGAACAATGATGAGGTGAAGCCAAACCTCATTCCAGGAGGAACAACAACAACAATCCAAGACTAGGACAAGCGGGAGACTAAGTCAATAATGCTCCTGAAATTGTCAGTCAAAGATTACATTATCCCCCATATCCGTTATTTCAAGACTGCACCAGAGATCTGGAAGATGCTCAAGGATCTCTATGAGGTCAAGAACACCAATCGACTATTGTTCTTGAAGAGCAAGATTCTCTCCATCAAGATGGAGGAGAATGAGATAGTTGTAACATTCATTTCGCAGATCAAGGAGCTCAAGAACAAGCTGGGAGATATCGGTGAAGCAATGTCAGATACAAATCTGGTCACAATTACCATGAATGGTATGACTGACGAGTATCAGATGTTCATCATTGGCTTGAATGCAAGATAAAAATTCCCCATGTTTGAAGAATTGATAGGGATCCTCATGCAAGAGGAGGAAAGGGGACTCACTCATAAACCCCAAAGTTCAGATCTGGCCTTAATGGCGAAGAAGAAGCCCTTCAGAGGACAGCCAAATGCAGCACAGAAGAGCAGCGTGGCCCTACAGAGAAAGATGACCTCACCTCAAGGTACGTATTTCAATAGAAATGACTCTGTGACTAAATGTTCTCATAGTGGTAGAACCAGCCATATAGCCAGATATTATATGAAAAAGAAGTCTGATGAAGGTCAGAAGAGACATATGCAGCATGAAGGTCATTTTGCCGAAGAGGAACAGAGTCAAAACATCAGACTGTTCATATCTGACTCTGTACTTTCGGTTAAGGAGGATGAAACAGATAACTAGTTTGTCGACTCAGGTGCATCCATCCACATGATAGGAAACAGACAGTGGTTTGAAGACTTCAAAGAGACCAACAGTGGAGCAAACATCTATCTTGGCGATGATAGAGGGTACCAAATCAAAGGTTATGGTAATATTCATGTTGTTTTTCCTGATGGTAATATTAGACATATCATAATGTTATGTATGTACCCGGGATCAAAAATAATATGATCTATGTTTCTACTATGACTGATCAGAACCTCAAGGTAGAGTTTTATAAATCATATTGTGTGATTAAAAACCTGTTGGATTCTATGAAGCCTATTGCATCAAGTATTTGTGTGGGAGGATTGTACATGTTAAATGTCAAAAGTGCACCACATCAAGCATTGGCATCATCAGCCATGACTACAGTGGACTTATGGCACCACAGGTTCGGCCATATTAACTTCAATGATTTGCTGCTTTTACAGAAAAGAGGTATGGTCGAAGTTCTTCCTGTTTTAAAATCTTCTCATATTGATTGTGATGCATGTGCGCTAGGAAAATTGTACAGAGAAGAATTTCCTGTGAATCCCGATAGAAAGAAGAGAGATATACTCGAGCTGGTATACACAGATCTATGTGGGCCTATGCAGACAATATCGTTAAGCGGTGCATACTATTTTTTATTGTTTATTGATACTGTACTAGATTTACTTGGGTGTATTTCCTCCGAAAGAAGAGCAACACTTTTGAATACTTCATGGAGTTCAAAAGTATGGTTGAAAAACAAACAGGTAAATGCATTAGGATTCTCTGCTTGGATCGAGGGGGAGAGTACAAGAAAGATTTTGTACTCAAATACTGCAAATATAATGGGATATAGTAGCAGTTTACAGTACCCCACACTCCTCAAAAAAACGGGGTTGCAGAGAGGAAGAACGGAACCCTTGTGGAGTGTGCTCACAGTATGTTGAAAGGTAAGAATCTTTCTAACAACTTCTGTGCTAAAGCGATTAATAGTGCAGTATATCTAAAGAATAGAAGTCTAACAAAAATTTTAGATTTTAAAACTCCTTTTGAAGATTTATTTGGTTATAAGCATGTCGTTAAGAATTTGAGAGTTTTTGGCAGCAAAGCCTTTGCTCATATCCCTAAGGAAGATAGAAAGAAACTTGACTCAAAGGCCATCAAATGTATTTTTGTTGGCTATTGTAGAGAATTTAAGGCTTACAAACTGTTTAATCCCTCTACTCATAAAGTGTTTGCAAGCAGAGATGTAGTGTTTCATGAGTAGGTTAATGATGGAGCCATGAGAGTTCTAAGGAAGAATGGAATGTGCCCTTGTTGGTGGAAGAAGGAGGTGATGAATCAGGTGACAACAATGAGCAGCAGCAGATGCAACAACAACAAGAAGGGAAAGAAGATGATGTAGCTGTCAAGCCAAGTCTAGAAAATGATGATGAGACAAGGTTTGAAGCTACCCCACCACTCAGGAGATCAGGTAGGAAAGCTCAGTTGCCAACAAGATATAAGGAAAATGCTTTTATAACTAGTATGATGAATGTTGTTGAAACTTCTAGTTATAAGGAAGCAAATGAATGTAGTGAATGGAAAGCAGCTATGGGACATGAATACGAATCTGTAATCAGAAACAACACTTGGGAGCTGGTTGAACTTCCTAAAGGGAAACAAACCATAGGCTATAAATAGTTGTATAAACCCAAGATGAATGCATATGGAACCATAGATAAATTAAAAGCTAGATTGGTAGCAAAGGGGTATTCACAAAAAGAAGGCATTGACTATGAAGAAACCTTTGCCCCCGTAGCTAAACTAAATACTATCAAAATGTTGATTGCTTTAGCTACTAAGAAACATTGGATGATTCACCAACTAGATGTAAAATCTGCATTTTTAAATGGGGAATTGAAAGAGGGGGTTTATCTAGAGAAACCTGAGGGGTTTGTCGAGAAAGGTAAAGAACATTTAGTCTGTAGATTAAACAAAGCTCTATATGGACTAAAATAAGCACCCAAGTCCTGGTATGAAAAGATTGATTCATTTTTTCTGCAACTTGGTGACAACATAAGTAAAAATGACCCTAATATGTATACCATGAAAGATGAAAAGGGGCGCATAGTGTTGATTTCTTTGTATGTAGATGATTTAATTATTACAGGTGATACTATTTCTCTAATCAAAGAAATCAAGCAACAAATGTGACAGGTGTTCGAAATGAAAGACCTTAGTGAATTAAGATATTGTTTGGGTCTTGAGATCTGGAGAGATTCAAGACAAACTTTTATGTCCCAGGGTAAGTATGTCAGAGGTCTACTGGAAAGATTCAGGATGGATCAGTGTAAGGCTGCAACAATACCACTACAGCGGAACATTAAACTTCAGAGTAAGGATGGCCCTAAAGAGGCAAATGCGACACTTTATAGACAACTGGTTGGGATCTTAATCTACCTGACCACTACTAGACCATATTTGGCTTATGCAGTTAGTGTGCTAATTTAATACATGTCCAAACCACTTGAGAGTCATTGGAATGTAGAAAAAGGTGTTTTAAGGTACCTACAAGGAACTATAGACTATGGTATTATTTAGACTGATTATTTTGATGTTATATTGACAGGATATACAGATTCCAACTGGGCTGGAAATGTAGACGACCACAGATCCACAACAGGCTATGCATTCAGCATTGGATCCGGGGTGATTACATGGAGCAGTAAGAAACAAAACACAATTTCATTTTCTTCAGCAAAAGAATACTATCAAGCTATCTGTGTAGCAACATGTGAGGTAGTTTGGTTGCGGAGACTTCTCCAGGATGTCAAGGAAGAATAGAAAGATGCAACAACAATCAGATGTGACAACCAAAGTTCAATCAAACTTGCTAATAATTCGGTGTTTCACAAGAACACTAAACACATTGATACACAATTCCACTTTGTCAACGAGAAAGTTCAATCAAAATGAATCAATCTTGTATATTGTAAAATGTGTGATAATGTTGCAGACATTTTCACTAAGCCTCTTGGAAAAATTAAGTTTGAAATGTTTAGGGAGATTTTAGGCATATTTGTGAACCCCTTCTCCATTAAGGGGGAGTGTTGAAGATAATGGAGAATCCTACAATAGTGTGAGTTGGTTCACGATACCTTAGAATAGGAATTGGTTTCTATTTCTTAGGGTATGGTTCTAAGCTATGTATTCTATATAATGTTTGAACTATATTGAGAATGTAGAGCGTTTTGCAGAGCTAGACTCTACTAGTTCAGGCTCTCCTTCATAGAGCTGACCAGTGAGTTTTTATTTATTAATTCAAGCATCTCATTTTGACAATAACATCATTGAAACTATCAATGATAACCTGCACAATGCTAACCTAATTCAAGAATGCCCACCTGGCAGTCTTCCTGATATCAAAGTCCTGGAAAGGCAATGGCAAGAAACTTCAAAAGTAAAGGAAGAAACGATTAAAAATTTGACCAAGCTCGACTGGGAAGTGTATTGGAAATATCTAGTGAAGCCACATAATTAGTGGCTAATGCTAGGTTGCCTTGCTTACTCATCCACCCATATGCTTCCTATGCTTGCAGATGCAGTTTTTATAGGATAAACTATGCATGAGGATAGGTCAACCTCTTGAAGTTAAGCCAATGATGGATATTTATGAGCTCAGACAACAAATGAAAGAATAGACACAATTGCATTCTTGAGCTCGCCATTTCAACAATGTTTATTTCTGTAATTTTGTCACTTATTTTAAGGATAGTTTCTTTAACCTCCTCATAACTTTCATGTAATGTCTATTTTTATACTTTATTGTTATTATATAAACCCTTTCATGCCTACAAAGAAAGGGTCCCCAAATGTTATAAAGAAAAACTTTGGAAGCTTGCACTATTGTACTTTTGAAGTTTGTCTTAGCAGAATGACCGGATCAAAGTCCCAAAGTTTTGTAAACAAGGCTTTGGAAGATTGCACTTTTGTACTTTTGAAATCATCTTAATGAAAAAGACTGGACCAGAGCTATTTATTTCATGAGAGTCATATACATCGGGTACTTTTATCATTGTACATTTGTTTTGTTTATGAATTGATAGTCGTTTCTCTTTATATTGTTTATTATATTTATCTCTTATATTGTAGTTATGTATTAATTCACTTCCGAACGTACTAAAATTATCATCCTTAATACATATATCAACAATTTTTGAATTTTATTTGATGTGATATGTGTTTCATCAATTATTTTGATTAACTATTTAATAAAAATAATTATTTTAAAAGCTTTTAATTTCTGTAAGTGTTTGATCAATCTTTATTATCATACACTAAGGATGATTATTCTAGATCGCATAAACATAAGTAAACCCCGGGGAATAGATAGATTAATATACATGTTTTCTAGCTTGAAAACCACCATGTCTATCACTTAGATTTTGGTCATAAACACTCTATCCATCCTATCACATTTTTATTGAGAAACTAATCCCATTATATCCAGTCAGAGCCACCATTCGAAATGGATAAGGGACAATATTCAAGTCCACTACCGAGTGGTTTTCCCCCATGTTGTTGCAGTGATTTTTTAGGCTTCAACATTTTGGCACTAGAAGGAGGGACACCGACTATGAATGGACAAGAGAACTCAATCTAAATTAACAAGCCATTCCAAGAGTCACTCCCCCTCAAGATCACCACCAACTTCTAGATGTTCATTCAAAGCTCCTATTTCTAGATCAGAAGTTGAGCAATCACCTCCTAAATCTCCTAGTACATTTCTTGAAACACCCTCTTCAAATTATAATCTTGAATCACCTGAGGTCCAGACTTTAATAAATAAATTAGGAGAAATCCCTATTTCAGCCGAAAATCTTGTGCCATTTGAAGCTTCTAAAGGAAGTGTAACTCTTATTTTACAACCAACTCGAATTCTAACTCGTTCTTAAAGCGAAAATCTTGGGGTTCCTCCATTTGATTTACCTCTTCCTTCTTTCCGAAAGAAGACTAAGAAATTTGAGTCACAAACATCTACTAGTGAGGTTTTGTCAAATTCTCCTCTACAAACACCTTCATTCCCTCCATTCATTCTTATTAATACCCCTTCTTCTCAAAGTACTAGTGCTAGTTCATCCAAAATTAATACACAACCTGCCTCTTCTTCCACACAATCACCCTTGATATCCACTTCTTCCCAAGCTTCAATAATGGCAGGAAGACAATAAAAACAAAAACAACAACCACCAATCAGATTATGGGCCAATCCCAGAGCCGTGAAAATAGCAGCACCTCTCCATGATCTACCTAAACATCCTGAAATATGGCTACCAAAATTTAATCCTGATGATGGATTACCTGCTGAAGAGAATCTCCATAATTATATGTTAGACATTAATCTGAATGGAGTAGTTGAAGAAGACTATGTAGTAAGATTATTTCCCTACACCCTCCAAGGATCAGCAGGTTCATGGTATTTTTCATTACCACCAGGGTATATTTCTAATTGGGACATGTTTGAAGAACAATTTTTAGCTAAATTTGGTGATGACCACACAATTGCATCCCTTATTAATGATCTTTCTAATTTAAAATATAAGTCAAGTGAAAAGATCAAAGATTTCAACTCCAGATTAAATAAATTGCTAAACAAAATCCCAGCCACATCAAGCCCTGGAGTTGATGTCCAAATCGAGTAGTATATTTATTCTCTTCCTTCTAATATAGTGATTTTTGTGGATAGAGCCAATAAGGCTACTTTAGTAGAAAACATGAAAGAAGCCCTATCTGTAGAAAAGAGAATAGTTGCATTGGCAAAGAAGATTGTCTAGGAAGAAAGAAAGACAAAAAAGGTCACATTTAAGGATGAATCAAAGAAGAAAGCCCCTAAGGATCCCTTTGCTCTTGAAGGCTTGCAAAAATTCCTTAAAACCATCAAATGAGATGGTAGAAATTAAGAAATAGGTAGTCGAGTACTCTTCTAAGAAACCTTTTAGATCCTTCAAGAGGAATCAATCATCTAATCCTCAACCTCCTAATACAATATCGAATGCTGAGTATGATTTGGATGAAGATGATGAAGAAACTGTATTATTTGATGATGAAATTGAAGATGAAGACTTGGCTGAAGTACATGGAATGTGGGATTTTATCCTACCTACTTCAGACAATGAAGATGAGCAAGAAGCTTTACCTGTTATCACTAGGAGTAAAGGCCCTACTGATTCAACACAATCAATCCAAAAGAAAAATCCCTCAACCTCTTCTACCAAGGATAAAGTGTTCAGTAAAAAGTCTTCTCCTACATCTCCTCAACTAACCCCATCTTCATCTAATCCTCCATCTTCATCCAAAACCTTAGTAGTTGTTGATACCATTGATATAACATAGTGGAGGACATGAATAAAGACAGAAGAAATATCCCCCTTCATGAGCTTAGTAAGCTTAAACATCAACATAAGCTATTACTAAAAGAATTGAATGCAATTCATGCTTCTCCTCTTCATGTTGATGTGTTATCCAAAGCTTATATAGGAATGGGTAAGCCTCCCAATGATTTATGAAGTAAGGTTTATTGCACCAATGTTATCTTAATTGGAGATAGATCTAACTCACACACATCCCCTTTCCTCTTGACTTATGAAATATTCAATAAAAATCTGCACAACTGCTTAATAGACTCAGGGGCCTCTTCAAACATAATGTCAAGATTAGTTTGCACCAAATTAAATGTTTCTCCTGAAAAGTTTGCAGTCCACATTGTTCAACTTGATAGAACAAAAGTCGAAGTCTTAGGGGAAATGAATTCAATTAGCATTAGACTATCTTCTAATCTAAAATTTTGTCAAGTAATTGACATACTACTTGCTGATATTCCCGAATTTTATTGTTTAATTCTTAGTATAGAACAATCTGAGAAACTTCATGGCTATTTTGAAAAAGATTGGTCTCACATGTGGCTCCCTTACAATGGAAAGCCAAATCAAATCAAAATTGACCGAGAAAAACATTTGAAGCATACAACGACTGATTTTGAAGTTTAAAATGAACCAGTAGCCTTTAACAATAATATCATTGAAAACTTCTATGTTGAGTCATTTTTAGGAAATTTCAATGCACAAAAGTCACATTTTTTGGATAACTCTGTTGCTTCTCAAATTGAGAACTTTTTTTAAATAGATTCTTCCAAATGTATAAATCTTGTAGATAAACAATTAGTCAAAACTTTATTTTGGACATTATGTTTTGATGGATCTAAATCCAATGATGGTGCAGGATCCAGTTGTATATTAATTAGTCTAGAAGGAGAAAAAACAATGCCAGCATGTAGGTTGGAATTTGAATGCACAAATAATATTGTTGAATATGAGGCACTAATCCAAGGTTTGTGTAAAGCAATAGGTCTTGATATCAAATATCTTCAAGTATTTGAAGTTTCTGAAATTTTTATCAAACAAGTAAGAAGCACCATTCATTATCTTTCTATGCATTTAAAACATTACCAATCATTAGTCCAAGATCTTACTTCAAATTTTTTAGCATTCAACATCTCTACTATCCCTAGACTTCAAAATGCAAGTGTTGACCTTCTCACTAATATAACATCCAAGATTATACCATCAGAGGACTACAGTCCAGATAGGCTTTCCACAGAATTAATTTTTCGACCATCCATTCCAGATAATGTCATCAATTGGCGAGCATTTAATGACGATGAAGATATACTAAGATTTTTAACATCTGAAGGATCATATGATGATCATATAATTGATGAAAATGAATATGATAATCAATTGAAACAAAAATCCAATGAGAATTCCATGCCTAAATCTATGGTAAAACTTGAAGATCTTTATGATCTAAAAGACAGATTTAAGAAGGTTACTAATTCAAAACTCCAAAGTTCAACCTTAAGGTTTGAATTAGTAAACCTTGGAATTGATATCAAACCATAAAACATCAATCTAGGACTTGGTCTCTCACCTGATGAGAGATTAGCCTTTATTCATTTATTAAAGAAATATAAAGGTATCTTTGCTTGGAGCTATGACCATCTTAAAACATATGATACCTCCATCATACAACACATTATTCCCATGATATCCAATGACAAACCAGTACAACAGAAATTAAGGAAAATTCACCCTAATCTAGAAAACCAAATCAAGTTTGAGTTGAATAAACTCCTTAAAGCCAATATTGTATTTCATGTTAGGCATTCAAAATGGGTTTCAAACTTAGTACCTGTCAGGAAAAATAATGGTGACATTCGCATCTGCATAGATTTTAGAAATCTCAATAAAGCTTGTTAGAAGGACAATTTCCCATTACTGACTATGGAATAAATACTGCAATCAGTAGCTGGTTCTAAACTATGTCTTTTCTTGATGGATTTTCATGATATAACCAAATCCTGGTCCACCCAGATGATAGGTTAAAGACTACATTTAAAACTAAATGGGGGACCTATGCCTACCAGAAAATGCCTTTTGGTTTAATAAACGTAGGAGAAACCTTCCAAAGATCTATGGATATAAATTTCAAGGGTATGATAAACAAAATTGGTGTCATTTACTTGGATGACATAACCTTTTATTCCAAGAAGAGAAACAATCATTTACATTACTTAAAGAAGATCTTTGAACGCTGCAAGAAGTATGGAATTTCATTAAATCCAAAGAAATATTATATTGCTCTAGATGAAGGTAAACTTTTAGGCTTTATTGTATCCAAAAAGGGCACTTGTATTGTTCGAGATAGAAAAAAAGAAATTTCTTTGCCCCACAATAAAAAATCTATGCAGTCTTTTCTAGGTTGGATAAATTTTGTTAAGATATTTGTCCCTGACTTTTCCCAAATTGGTTTACCATTGCAAACCATGATTAAGAAAAATTCAATCTTAATTGGGGACATAACGAAAGGGAAGCTTTTGATTTAATCAAACAAACCATTATGAATTCTCCCTCTTTAACAACTCCAAATTTTTCTAATCATTTCATCTTGTACACTTTTGCTTCTCAAACATCTTATGTTGATGTTCTAACACAACTTAAATATCAACAAATTGAAGCACCCATCTCTTTCTTTAAATATAATTTTCAAGGTGTTGAACTAAATTATTCAGAGGTGGAAAAACATTATTTTGATGTTTCAAATCTATAAAGCACTTCAGGTATTTTCTCCTAAAAACGCAGACTAAAATAATAGTCCCATTCTCAGTAGTGAGACAATTGCTTATGCAAAGGGAAGTAGGGGAAAAAAGGGAAAATTGGGTAATAAACCTGCAAGAATATGATATTGACATTAAACCAACCAAAATTATCAAAGGACAAGGTTTTTGCAGATCGCTTATAGGAGCTTCCAACCTACCAGCAGATGATGACTTGGGTAGTACCGTACAAATATCTGAGGTAAGCCTAAATGATTCAGAGTCCCAATATTTTGATCTCATTTTCTATTTAAAAATGGATATGCTCCTCTTGAACTCAAGCACAAAAGGAAAAGGGCTTTAAGATTAAAAGAAAATAAATTTGAAATCATTTATGAAGTGTTATTTAGAAGAAATTATGACTATGTATTATCAAGATGCCTTGAAAATTCTGAAGCACAGAAGGCTTTGTAGGAACTCCACGATGGACCAGCTGGTGGACATTTTGGACGTGATACTACTGCACATAAGATCATGCATGATGGGTAGTATTGGCCAACTTTTTTCAAGGATACCCATGAATACGTGAGGAAATGAAAAATATGCCAAAATGCTACTGGAAGAGAATGAAAACCAACGTTACCTCTACAACCAGTCAACATTGAATATCCCTTTGAACAATGGGGACTGGACATAATAGGTGAGATTGTTCCTCATTCTTCAAAGAAACATAAGTATATCCTTACAGCTACAAACTATTTTACTAAGTGGGTGGAAGAAATTCCACTAAAGGTAGCCAATTCTAATGTTATCATTGAATTCATTGATCAATTCATTATTACCAGATTTGGATTACTGATTGCACTTATGTTTGATAATGCATTCAGGAAATAATATTACTAAATTTTCTCTTAAGAGGGGTTTTAAAATTAAGTATTCTGCTAACTACTACCCCCAAGGAAATGGTCTAACAGAATCAACCAATAAGAACCTCATAAGAATTATTAAAACAATTATTAATCAAAGCCAAAACAATTGGCACAAATCTTTGAAATTTTCTCTATGGGCAAATCGAATAACTAAGAAGGCCTCAATAGGCACTTCCCCCTTCAATCTAGTATATGGGAAAGAGGCTATCATCCCTTTGAATCTAGCTCTTCCCTCAATAGCCCTAGTCCAATTTATCGAAGAAACATCTTCTTCTTCTTTATAGCTAAGACAGTCTCAAATTCTTAAACTAGAACAAGAAAGAGAGAAAGTTAAGATTACACATGCTCGCCATCAGATGTTAGCCAAATCTTCTTTTCGTGCAAATTATGTTTCCACAAAATCTTTTAAAATTAGAGATTTCAACCTTAAATGGGATAAGGCACATGAAGAAAAAGGAAAGCATACTAAATTCTAGAAAATATGGCTTGGACCATTTCAAATTGCTGAACAAATAGGCCCATCAACATTCATATTGCAAGAATTATCAAGAAAGAGATTCTCTCCCTGTCATTGGGCTTATTTTGGAAAAATTCTTCTCTTAGAAAATAATATCTTCTACTGTAAAATTATTGCATTTACAATTTTAGTTGTGTTAGAAAATATTGTTAAATAACATTACTTTTGGCTTTACAATAAAATCTCTTGAAACATTTTATGATCTTTCACTTTGAAAGTAAGAATTCTTAAGGAAATGATCACAACATTGAAAACTATATAAGTATCATAAAATTCTGAATTTTATTTATTTATTTATTGAAGTTGTAAATTTTTTAAAAGCCTCAAAATTTATAAAATCGTTTTATTCTATTATCAGTCAAGAAAGGTTATCTTTAACAAAGTAAAGACTGTTTATAGCTAAGCATCTCCAACTCTAAAATTTTCATCCAAAACTCTTAAGGAGTCAATGATTCTCCCCATCCATTAACTTTAACTTTTTTAGAGTGTAATTCAAAAATATATTAACCTTAAAAGATAAGGGGTCTCATCACGAGCCTGCTTACCATGTTCATATGGAAATAACAGACTAACATTACCAAAATTCAATACCAAACTAGGGTAATGGCTTATGATTATTTTAATCTTAAGACAAGGGGTCTCATAACGAGCCAACTTTTTCAATTCGATTACAACCAGTGAATGGCATTGTCACTTTCGGGTCACCAAACTAGCACAATGGATTTTAGGTAATTCAAAAAAATTGTCAAAAGAAAAGTAAATAATTAAGATTACAATCTTAAATGGATGTGATTCTGAATCATTTATGGTTAAAAGGTAACCCTATCAAGGCTATGAACACTTGCTAGCAATAGTTGCTCTACCTATGAAAAATGAGTATATTAAAATGCTAAGTTGTAAAAGGCCCCCCTACTTTATCTTTAAAACCAATTAAAGACTCATATAGACAAAAATTATTTTAATCTATAAGATGGTATAAAAGGAATTATGATTAAGTGAGTTTTTTTTTTTATATATTCAGAGTAATGTTACTTATTTAAATATTTTGAAAATACTCTTCATTTCCTGAATTATTTTTACTTAGGAAAGTTTTAGAAATTTCATTATTTTAAATCATAGATAACTAGTTCTTTCAGTGAATCGCCAATTGTTGTGCTATGAAATAACCCCCCATTTATTTATATATAAATCTCTTAGGAAATATTATTATAAATAAACGGGGCCCTTTAAAATTTAAATCTTAGGAAAATAAATTAGTTTATGGTTTTAACAGAACAAATTTGATTTTTTTTAATAAACAAATCCAAATTCATTAGGCCCGAAAAACCAAAATAAGCCTCCCTTAAAGAAATCCCGACTTATTGCATTTTGCAAGTCTCAATGAACAATTAATAATTTTATCCTTTTGAAACTTGCAATGTGATAAAGAATAGCCCCCAGGAACCAAACATGTCCAAAACTCCAAAGGATTAAATATTGTTGAAAAACTACTTCATGTCAAAACTTGCACACATTGTAATTTTATAACGAACACAATATATGAAAAATCCCGAGAACCATTCCGATTGCGATATGCGATAAACTATCCACACTCGATAAAACAATTAATGTGATTTATAAACATGTTGCATTTAGATGGATCACAAATTAGCAAAAGGCTCGCCGCTAATTTCGTCTCCAAAACCTCTGATTGCAATAAATCTACTTGCTAAAAATCACGACTTTAATAGAATAATAACAATGAATAACTTAAAGGAAAATATGTGCTTGATAATCATCAATCGGGCCCGTTATAATGCCACACCATTTCTCATGAATTCACAATCACGAAAATCCTTTGGCTATATTCATTCCCATCTACTCCAAAATCTCTGACTACGATGTTGCGATCATCACATCACACACCTCTCATACCCAATGAACTGATATAGTGATATCTCTATCGCATATCGGTAAAACACATGGAAACATGTTTTATATACCGTTTGAAAGGTTTTTGTGATGTGATACATTAATAGGATAATAAATAACCACGTGAAGCCATGATTTCAATTATTAAATAATTCTAATGGTATTTATGATCTAAAATCCCAAGGTGATTTGATGGCCTGTATAGATTTGTTTGCATTTAAACTATGCTTCCCGTCATTTCAAGCCTTGCATGTTCAAATGATTTCGGATTTTAGACCTATTGCTCTTCATTCCTTTGTGTTTCCAATTTGCAGGTTTAACCTGAGAAGACGTTGTGTAACAGGATGACTAAGACAAAGAAAGGAAATAAAGCCATGGAGATTTCACAATCTGCACTTTCTGCTCCCAATGTAATAAACATTCCCCCGCTTTTCTCAAATACTACATGCACAATAGAAAATGGAACATCCTCTTGGGAATCCATGTACCAATTGATCGAAAGCGAATGGCCTAAGGTAATTCAAAGAGTGGCAACAACTGACGCTACTTCCTCTTCTGAAACCTCCAACTATGAAGTTGCCAACTCTTTCGTTCACATGATCGCTGCTCGACCCAATATCCTTTGTTACACTGATATGGTAAAATGGATAATTGAGAATATTAACATTGCCAATAGGACATTCTTAACTTCAAGGAAAACAATCACCGAGTCCTTTACAGCTAAAGACTTGAAGAAAATGTACCATATACCTGACTAACAAAAGGTGTATGACAAAGCTTTCCTCGAGCACTTTGCAAGCGAGAATGATGTAGCATCAGATCCAATTAAACAATGGAGATCCTACCTGAACAAACACAAGCATGATAAATCAGGTATGTACTATATATCTTCTCTCGTTGCTCCCTATTCTTATATCACAACTATGATGTTCATATTTTTTGGGCACACTAATATAGCTAAGTTCTTAGTTGAATGGGTTCCTCTAATTGAGGCAGCAATCAGTTCTTCTATAATGGTTTTGGGAACTATCCTTTCTAATAACATAGCCTTCCAAACTCGAGAGTTTAGGAAACACCGGTATGTCACTACTAGAGTAGTTCCACCATTTTTTATGAGTAAATATATTATGGATGTAGTCTGTTTCACTACCAGTTTCCCAACCATGGGGTGGAAATGGACCATTCAAGATCCTACTTCCATCCATATATACCATAAAATCTTGTGTGAATCTAATTTCCACACCCATTTCTATAAAAATTTCCAAGGAGTTATGCTAACCATCCACTAAGACATTTTTGACAAAAGAGCCCCAAGATTGTCTAATGAGGCCAAAATTGGTTTCATACCAATAGGAAGGTTGTTTGGAGAAGAGATTTTTACCTATGTCCCAGTTTATGGAATTTTATCACCTCCTCATGTTCTCCCATTGTATGTCAGAGAAAAACTACTAGCTAGGGACATTGCTTATCAGAGTGTAGGGGATGGACTGACAAAGACCCTAAAATAAGCCAAGAAATCTCTTTAGCATTCATTCCCCTACACTTTGGCATTCATTCCCCTACACTTTGGCGTTCATTCCCCTACAACTACAGTTTTCACTTGATCAGTTGAAGGACAATCCTAAAGTGGAGGATTTTAAAAAATAAGCATTAGAGCTCAACACTCTGTTGTTAAGGAAACAAGCAGCATTATGCCAAAAGATGTCTATCATCAATCCCCTATGTCTTACAAGTGATTCATTGATGAATCAATCATCCAATCTGAGGGTGACTTTCAATGATATTAATGATAAAATCTCAGGATTTATAACATGGCAAGATACTCCATAAGGTAGAGCAACAGATCTTCCTAGAAAAGAGGAATCACATAAGGAAATTCTCTTTACTAATTGGGACATACAATTGAAACATGCATAAAGAGTCATCTACAGAGTAACCGATGCTGCAAATAACATCATTGAAACTATCAATGATAACCTGCACAATGCTAACCTGATTCAAGAATGCCCACCTAACAATCTTCCTAATATCAAAGTCCTCGAAAGGCAATGGCAAGAAACTTCAAAAGTAAAGGAAGAAACGATTAAAAAGTTGACCAAGCTCAACTGGGAATTGTATTGGAAATATCTAGTGAAGCCACACAGTTAGTAGCTAATGCTACGCTACCTTGCTAACTTATCCACGCATATGTTTCCTACGCTTTCAGATGTCGTGTATACAGGATAACTACGCATAAGGACAAGCCAGTCCTGAAGTTAAGTCAATGATGGATATTTATGAGCTGAGACAGCGAATGAAAGAATAAACACAATTTCATTCTTGAGCTCGTCATTTCAATAGTTTCTATTTCTATATTTTTGTCACTTATTTTAAGGAGAGTTGTTTTAACCTCCTTAGAACTTTCATTTAATGTCTATTTTTATACTTTATTGTTATTATATAAACCCTTTCATGCCTACAAAGAAAGGGTCCCCAAATTTTATAAAGAAAAACTTTTGAAGCTTACACTATCCTACTTTTGAAGTTTGTGTTAGTAGAATGATCAGATGAGAGTCCTAAAGTTTTGTAAAGAAGGCCTTGGAAGCTTGAAATTTTGTACTTTTGAAACCATATTAATGAAAAATATTGGGCTGGAGCTATTTATTTCATGAGCAGAGTCATATACATCGAGTACTTTTATCATTGTATATTTGTTTTGTTTATGAATTGATAGTCATTTCTTTTTATATTTTTTATTATATGTATCCCTTCTAATGTAGTTCTGTATTAATTCACTTTTGAACATACTAAAATTGTTATCCTTAATAAATATATGAGATTTTTTTTTAACGTTATTTGATGCGATATGTGTTTCATCAATTATTTTGATTAACTATTTAATCAAAATAATTATTTTAAAATATTTTCATTTGTGTAAGTTTTTGATCAATCTTTATCATCATAGACCAAGGATGATTATTCTAGATCGCATAAACATAAGTAAACCCCGGGTAATAGGTAGATTAATATACATGTATTCTAGCTTGAAAACCACCCCATATATCACTTAATTTTTGGTCATAAACACTCTATCCATCGTATCACATTTTTATTGGGAAATTGATCCCATTATATCCAGTTAGAGCCACTATTCCAAACAGATAAGGGACGGTATTCAAGCCCCCAACCGTGTGGCTTTCCCCCATGTTGTTGCAGCGATTTTCAAGGCTTCAACAGGTTCTTGGGACAATCTCTCTTGATATGTCCATATTCATGACAACCATAGAATTGCAGTTTGGACATATCCTTGTTTCTATGATACTTGTTGCCATTGTTTTTGTGTTGAGATCCAAACTCTGCAAACTTATTTCTTGAGCTAGTTGAAAAAGGTTGAGACTCTTCATGATTAGGCTGAGTATAAAATTTAGCCTTCAGTATGGATTCTCCTAGAACACATGAAGCCCATAATTATTCAAAGGTCATAGTTTCCTTTCTAGCATAGATGCCTCCTGCAAAACCATTCCAAGCTAGAGGTAAAGCATTGATTACATAAGCAATCAATTCAGAATCAAATATGGTTTCACCAAGCTCTTGAAGTTGATAATTGATTTTTGATATCTTCATAAAGTATGAAGCCATGTTCTCTTCTTTTGACATCCTTGTTCCATAGAGTTGATTCCTTAGAGATATATTTTGACCGATTGTGTTGATGGAGTATAAGTTCACTAATGTATCATAAACTTCCTTAGACGTAGACAAATTTGAAACAAAAGAAATTAAACGGTCTTTGATGGACTCAAAGAGAATCCTTTCAGATCTAATTTCCCCCTTATTATATTTGGCTACTTCTTGAGCATAATTTTTATCTGGAACTGGAACATTTCCTACAATAAATTACATGACTTCATTTTCTCTAAGGACTAAATCAAACCTCTTCTTCCAAGCTTTGAAGTTGGATGCTCCATCATGTTTGTTTCCTTCCTTGTAGATAGATGCCATTTGATTGGGAGTATTAGGCATATAGAATATAAGAGTACTTACTTGAAAGTGAGAGAGAAACATGCTACAAGAATATCTTCAAGGATATCTTTAAGTGAGTGAGAACTTCTATAATTATGTCTTCAAAAGAATGATCTTTAGTCTTCCTTCCTTCACCTTAGCTCTGATATCATGTTGAGACACCAAGGATAATGAAGTCTAACACCTAATTTATCTTCTTGATAATTACTTGTGCAAATTATTTGTCTTCTTTATTACTTATTATGTCTTCTTCATCAAGAAATTATATAAATATTTAATCTTTTAGGAAAATGTAGAGATCAAAAAGAGACAAGAGACACCAAAATTATGATAGTATCCAAGGAAAAACCCACAAGGGGAACCCAACAATCATTCTCTTATAAAACTAGATCAAAATGAGAGATATCTAAGACTGAGACCAAATTGCCACCAATACACCAAGTCCAACACTCCTCCAAGTCACCTCCAAAGTCTTGAAAGTCAAACTTGGTCAAACTGATCCAAATTTGGTCAATTTTTTGGAATTCAAACCTGCAACAAGGGGTTGGAATTCATATTTTTGTTACCTCAGAACTTTTAGACTTCTTCCATAGAAAAAAAAAACTCCTCATGATTGTGAAATGCAGTAGTCAAAGATTTGATCAACAACGTAATATTCTTCTTGTTTTGACTTCATCTTCTATGTACTTTGACTTAGCTTTCTCTTCTCCTTCACTATGTTCATATGTGCTTCTTGTTGTATGTGAATGTTTTCTCCAAGTAGGTCAAAATACCTCTTATATATAGCTATCTAGGAGGGTCAAATAGGTGTCACTCTGGAGGGCGAATCTGACTTGTCCAAGAAGGGTCGACTTGGTCATCTTGTGGAATTATGACTCAACATAAAAATTAAAATTATTTTTCTTACCAATGTCCAAATGGGACATGACTCAAATAAATTTTCTTTTTACTCATAATAAATTCTTTTTGACTCTTTTGACTCTAAGCATGGAGAACATGCTTTGGAAAAATATATATATAAAAGTATCAATGATACATTTATATTATGAAGATCAAACCTAGTTACAACTTCAACATCTTCCTTCAAACTAGAGTGAGGAGGGAAAGAATTGCTTTGGGATATAAATTGGTGCAATGATCTATGTAATGGAGAGGTTAGACACAGCATTGTTAATGCAATTAGAGCCTGATTTATTCACATGTGCACCAGTACGATTAGACCTTGAATGAGTATATCTACACACTGAACCATTCACCAAGATGTATGTGCGATTAAAGGCTAATTAATATACATTTGTGTGATTATAGGCTGATCTGCGTTGATATGATTCTAGATCTTGTGCGATATGTGTTGATCGATCTAGAAATTTTGAGGGTGATGTGATGAGTTTAAGCTCGTGTGATGTATGGAATGAGATCATGTTCACTTGGTTTATCAAATATGACTAAATAAAATCCATACATGTAACTAGCAATGCATGGAAAACCCTATGTCCTTAAGAGCAAACCCTTGTGTCACAAGAGAAATCATATTGAACAATTATTAATTTGGGAAAATTTATATCTATGAGAGAAATTTAAATTTCCCTCCAAACCTACAAGTTGACTCTTCATATAAAGTCACATATTTGATACATGACAATGTATATATAAACCCTACTATTCTATCTTAAAGAATTCAAGTTGGTTTGTGGATCTCTGAGATTATAAGGTTCAAAGATTCCTGTGAAAGAGTCTTCTCATTCATTGCTTACAGGATGTCACATTCGCTACGAGACTTTTCTCCAGCTCTCAAGCTTCAAGTTTTCGCTTGCTTTGTACTCTCGCAAGTCTACATTATGATCTCATTACAACACTCTTGCACATATCTACTCTCTCTATCGCACATGCTACAGGGATCACATCTCTGTTGGTATGATAGTATTGCATCTCTATTAGTATGACAATATCACCTCTGTTGGTATGATAATCTATGTGTGTATGGCATTGGACTCACTATATATATAATGATACTTGTATTGCACCCATTATGAATGTAATTACCCTTTCATCACACTCATTGTATATGTAATGACACTCGCATCACACTCGATGTATATGGTTGGTCACCCACATAATGCTCACTATGTATGGTATGGTATTCAATGTGTGTATGACATGATACTCACTATTTATATATGAGGATCGAAATTTTGTTTATATGTATGGCATCAATACTCTATGTGGCATCGTCACTCTTAGCATCGATACTCTGTTTATACGTATGACATTGATACTCTATGTGGAATCGTCACTCTTGGCATCAATACTCTATTATATGTATGACATAAACACTCTACGTGGCATCATCACTCTATGGCATCAACACTTTGTTTATATGACAATGATCTTTACAACAAGACTTAGCATTGTTTGGTGGTTTACATGGCACAGTAGTTGGCATGGCCTAGGGTGGCCCGGTGATGGCACACAATGGTGATAGTTGTTGGCATGGCCCAAGGTGGCCTGGTGATGGCCCACAATGGTGAATATAGTTGGAATGGCCCAGGGTGGCCCTGTGATGGCCCGCAATGGTGACAACAATTAGCATGGTCCAAGGTGGCCTAGTGACAATGGTTGGCATGGCTCAGTGACAGCCTGTAGTATTACTTAGTATGGCCAACATGGACTGCAATGCTGATTAGAATGGCCCATGGACCATTGGCTGATATGACCCATATGATCCAGACTCCAGTGGTATGGTCCGACAGTGTGGCCTAGTGGAGTATGGCCTGACAGTGTGGCCCGGTGGAATGGCCCAACAGTGCGTCCCAATGGAGTATGGCCCACATGGCCCCATGATATATGGCTCTTCTACATCCAGGTTTTCATTATTTAATTTAAGTGACAATACGTGAGAAAGGTTATATAAAATCTGATGAAACAATGATATTGATAGAAGCCTTCTTGAACTCATTTGATTATCTGAAGTCAGATCACAATCAAAGTTGTGAACTGACTTGTAGTGGCTCTAGGAGGCTTGATGTAATGATATATATCACTATGGATGTATTGTGTATCTTTGCTGAAAAATGGATGAATCTCTAATAGAAGAAGAAGAATTGAATTCCAAGTTTTCCCCCTTGTGGGGTTTTACCTAGTCTCTGACCAAATTCTGGTGTCTCTAAGTGTGCATGATTTTCTTTAGTTGCTCCTTTATGTTCTACTGCATATTTATTGTTTTATCTACATAATTTCTAATGATGTTATGATGTTGTGGGGAGAATTCAATATGTAAAAGATGTAATGCAATTATCTAAAGAAAAGAACAATATATCCCTAAGAATAATTAACACCTTATTATGTGATTAGTATTTGGGTAGAAACGCAAGTAGAAATGCAAGGTTCGTTCATTGGTGATACTTCACTCGATTGCAATTTTTGTTAAACCTTATGAAAGTTCGATATCATATTTTGGTTTTGGCAAAAGTCTAGTTGTTCACGTGGTTGAGGTGACACTATTTTGTAATGGCTCATTGAGATTGACCAACACATTATAATGCCTACATATGCATACATAGTATGCAGAGATTGATTTAGTCCAAATTTAGTGGTGTTAAAGTTTGCAATCCAAAAACAAAATAGTTTATGCTCGTCGTTCCAAGAGCTTGGGTGGTTAGTTTTTATTTCATTTGTGACATGGTTGACTAGCATAGGTGATATGGCACCCAAATAACAAATGTATCAATTAGAATTAGTGGTATTCTTGGAATGTCAAATCACGTCGGACACACAAGCTTGTTTCCGGTCAAAGCATTAACACATGTCAATATTGCATACAAAGTTGCATCACTTATGAACCAAGACTAACCCATTTGTGTTTAAGATCCAATTAAGTTGTAATATATTGAATTAGAGTGATAGTTATTTCAGGCATCACCTCAATAGCGGAAATATTACATGATTGAAAAAATAAAAAATAAAAAAATAAATGATTGGATAGTGAAGAAAATCACAGGCAAGGTTGACCAACATGGACATACATATGTGGGGTCACAAAATTTATCATGATTTAAATCAATTGGTTATGTGTATTGTTATAGCCAATAACAATTCAAAGGAAAAACTATGACGCATTGTTGGATTGGGTGTCATTCTCTCTGTCAAAGTATTAAGGATCATTGTGTAACAAAATTAGTAATGCACACTTATTACAAGGAAACGAACAACATAGTACAAGAGTTGGAAGACTTAGGATTTGTAAACCCTAAAGCAAGAATTGGAGTACTAAATGCAAGTGGGAGATCCAAGGTTAGAGTTGGTGTTGATGCTAGCATGTTGTTGAGCCTTTGGTGTGACTAGATAAATTGGTAAACTACTTTCTAATCCATAGGATGAAGAAACCATAGCCCTTACAGGTCATGTAAGAAGAAAGTTACATGAATTAATAGTTGATGTTGAGGATGAGGATGAGAATTTCAAGCTTGGAAATGATTACAGATGAATTTCAGTGATTTTTGAAAGGATGCGAGAATTAAGAGAGAGTTGAAAATGCCTTACAACACTCATGAGTTTCCATCTTATTCAAGAGATAAGTACTTAATATTTTTCTCCCTTAATTATTATTATTTTTATACCTTAGTCAACCTCTTGCCTTTGTATTTTTTTCTCAATTATGATTTTTCTTCCATGACCTCTTGAATGGAGGGAAATAATGGGTACAATATGGTAACTACCAATAGAATGATTCATCCAACAATTGGAAACATCAAGAAGTTTGTGACAAGATGGTTATCTAGTAGAAAGATTGAATGTACTACGAGAATATTTTTTCTCCTATTACTAATGTTCAGATTCTTGGGCTTGAGCATAGAATTAGCAAGAAGTGATTAATGTTCAAGAGCAAGGTCTGTACAAATTGTTAGGATCATGCCAGATGATTGGAAGAGCTTCTAGTTCCAAGGGAGTAGTAATAGTAGAAGGAGTTTCTTATGTGATAGAGGGAGCTATAATAACATAATGACTTGCTTACATGACAGAGGAAGTAGTAATAGAAGAAGTACTTACTTACATAACAAGTGAAGCAACCAAAAGGACATGGTCAGGTTGCTTCATCTGAGACATGGAGGAGCAATAGTGCTCCAATACATATCCATTTATGAGTGGATTGTGGACATAATTTAAAGATGAGTTTAGTATGATGTTGAATGTCTCCCTCATTAAGAAAAAATGATGAAGTATTTGAAGGATTGCGAAGACCATCTCTTTAATCCATAAAGGACTTTGGCTAGGTTATAAAGGAATTTTACCAGGGGAGATGGATAAATTCACCTTTGAAGCCAGAAGGACTTGGGTAGGTCATAAAGGAATTTGACCAAAAAGGTGAATGGCCCAAGGTAATTTTAGGGGAAAATTACAAGATTGGACATATCTTCTCCTAAGAAGCCAGAAGGACTTGGCTAGGTCAAAAATGACTTTAACTAAAGGAGATAGATGTAATTCACCTGAAAAGCTAGAAAGACTTGACTAGGTCATAAAGTACTTTGACCAAAAGGGTGAATGGTCCAAGGGTAGATTCTCTTCCAAGAAGCCAAAAGGACTTGCTTGGGTCATAAAGGACTTTGACCCAAGGAGATAGATATATTTACCTAAGGAGCCATAATGGACTTGGGCTAGAGGTAAATGGGCATGGATACTCACATGCATATGAGGAGTTACATTTCCCACTCCATAATGGAGTTATCTATATATATGCATCAACATGACAAGATCATAAACTTTTCTTAAAGAAGGAGAAATTTCATATAAAGGAAAATTTGTTGTAGCTAAGGAGAATACCTCCCTCACTAAGAGGGAGTGTTGTTTTTTTTGTAACATTTGGAGTATTGTTATATTCCAAGAGGCGTCCTAAGTTGACCTAGAAGAACTATGGAAATTAAATTAAATAAATTTTATTTTTGGGCTTCATATAGGCTGAAAATGGATAAGTCAGTCCCATCATGAAAGTGTGTGTCCCTTATATATCTATATATATATATATATATATAATATTATAGTATATATATATATATATAATATATATATATATTATATATATATATATATATATATATATATTATATAATATATACAAGTTTAATGGGTGAATTTACCCCAAGGGACACACGCTTTCATCTGACACTTCATTTGATCACTCGCTCATCTTTATATATTTTTTATATTAGCCACACCTGGGAGAAAAAAAGGATAAAGTGACTGAAGTTTGGACCTTTTTTTGGCACAAATTTTCTAGACAAATTTCAATCATAAACCTTGTTGAAGAATAATTTCTCCTAGAAGAAGAGTTATTGGGGTTTCTCCCAAATTTGGGTTTCTTAGGGAAAATATGTTGTCTACATTGTGCATGGTTGTCTCTTTATGCTCTTGATTTTTTCTACTGTATTTACTATTGAAAATATTCTATGTACAATTGCTCAATGATATCAGTTGCAATAGAAAATGTGTTTGAATGTCATTAGGTATTAATAATCGGATCACAAGATTATTTTCTATTGTTCATATTGTAGAAAAATCAACATTATTGACATAGCCAACTATTTGACAACACAGAGGTTTCCTCCACATTTATCATATAAGGAAAGGTGAAAATCTATTGGGAAAAGTGCAGTTTACACTTGGATTGGAGAAGGTTTATTCAAACTTGGACCATATCAGATCTTGAAAAGATGTGTGATGGAAAATGAAGTGTATGATATCCTCCATGCATGTCATGATGAGCCATGGACACTATGCAAAAAACTAATAGTTTACAACTTCTCGTAGGCTGACTACTTTTGTCCTACCTTACATAAGAATTATCACATATATAATTCTCATTATGATAAATGTCAAAGGATTGGGAAACCCATTAGAAAAAGTGAGATGCCACTTCATTAAAAGTGTCATTAAAACCTTTTTATAAATGCGGTATGGACTTTGTGGGACCTATAGATCCTCCTTATGAGAAAAATAGATATGTTCTAGTATGCGTTGGTTACTTGAATAAATGGGCTAAGGTCAAGGCAATTGAAGTAGATACAATACCAAAAATAGCTAGTTTTTTATAGAGAAAATTTTATATGAATTTGGATTCCTAGGGGAAATAGTTATTGAGCAAGGTACTCAAATCGCTTCAAATCTCATTTAGAAAATCATAAGGTAGCACCACATTTACCATAGAAAGTCCATTTCTCACCAACCATATACCAAAGGACAAGTTGAAGTGACTAATATGGAGTTGGAGAACATCCTCACAAATACTATCAGTGTGAGAAAGAGGAATTGGCCAACAAATTGATAGAAGCAACATGGGCATATAATGCAACATGGAAGACCACCACAGGGTTTAATCCCTATTCGTTGGTCTATGGTAAGAAAGGCATATTAACCATCAAAATAGAGCTTATCACCCTTAGTACAACCTCCTAGATCAACAGGACCTTATCAATGACACAAGAAATAATGACTATAATAAATGAAAGCATTAGATGAATATAGAATACAAGCCCTTTTCCATGTTGAGATTGTCTAATTACAAAGAAATATTTGACTTGAGAAATATATTAAACATGAGACCTTTAAGGAAGGACACTAGGTATTGCTTTATGACTCCAAGTTCAAGGATTTCAAGGGAAAAATTATGACATGATGGCTTGGACAATACATTGTCTAGAAATGTTATGACAATGGCTTAGTGAAACTCAAAACCATATATGAAGAGTACATGGTAAATGGGTTTAGGTTGAAAGTGTATAAAATATCCTTGATAAGGGAAGAATTTGTAGAAACGATTAGAACATAGGAATTAGAAGTGAATGATTGCAGTAATACTCACAATCCATCTAAATCCCAATGAAGAAGAAAAAAGAAAGAAAGAAAAAAATTATAAAATTCTTAGATGAAATCCCCAATAGGGTATTTAGGACAAACTTATAGATGAAACCTCATTAGAGGTAGTTTTAGGTTTACAAAAATATAAATTAAAAGGAAAAAAGGGACATATTTGTTGAGAAAACCTTTTACGCTTGCTAGAATAGGATAATCATGAAAACAAGATATGGCACCACTACCCTAGAAAAATGAAAAAAAAAAATGAAAAAAGAAAAGAAAAAATTAAAAAAAAATGAAAATGAAAAAAAAAATCATGTCTTGTTTCTGTGTGTGCATATATCTTCATTCTATCCATCACCTACATAGTAAAAGAACCTTCAATTATCAGAAGAGAAAAACAACAAGAGCATAAAACACAAGAAGACAAAAACATACATATTTGCCTTAACAATCATAACTTTTTCATAAGATGATCAATCCTTTTACTCCTCTCCATTATCAACATTACCTTCACCTTCATCTCCACATCCATTCCTTGACCCATTCATTTAACTATGGATTGCATGCAAATTCAATAGGTTATTTCCAATAAATGCCCCATCGCTCTGTATTTCCATCCATACCCTCACCCTACATCACCAATACCATATCATGTACATCTACCATAACCCTCTTGTCTTCTACTTAGTTTCTATGAATAATTCACAGCTCAAAATCAAGAGAGAAAAAAAGGGAAAACTAGACTTACATGATTTCCTATGTGAAAATATGAGAAACTTACAAGTGTACAAAAAAGCTACAAAAGGGATAATTTATCAACAAAATAATTTTTTTCATTGATAAAAAGTGTTACCATGATTAGACGGACCCTAAAAAACAACAAAAATTAGGATACTAAACCTTATGTAGGATCCTTTATATTTCTACAAGATCCCTTGTAACAAAGAAATTTCACAACAACAACATCATTCATTATCATTGGTTTTGATATTCAACTCCAGTGGCTCAACTTATCACACACATGAATGGCATAATTGGTGTGTGTTGATTTTTGTGAGTAGTTGCGGTGGGTATTCCCCAACTACAAGTCGACCCATGAAAAGGAGGAAAATTAAAATTAAAATTTGAATTAATTTGCTCAAGTTGGTCCCTCAAGTTCAAGTTGACCCAGCTAAAGGATGTGCTCCTTGGGAACCAAAAGATAACTATAATACAAATTCAACCTCCATCATTTGGAAATGATTTGGATCATTAAAACATCTTCTACAATTTTGTTCACATGTATGAGGAAAAAGAGAAATTTTGTGATTTGACAAGTAATAAAAGCAACTCATTGACTATATTTGACCTATTGTTTTTTACTGAGATTCAGACCTATTTGACTGTATTTATGGCTGGCACCCTGAGCACAATGACGATCTTTTTTATTGGTTTTAAATATTATTAATTATACATTGTCTTTTAAGTGTCAACCAGGCTAGTAGACTTGTGAGGCCCTCGATGCAGTATGTAGGGATGAAAAGTCTTTTCAAATATAAAAATGACCTGCACTAAATGCATGGGAATGCTGGTTTCATTTAAAAGGGCCCTCCTTCTTAACTTTTAACTTGGTGGCTCCTCAATTACCAAAAAGTATTTAATTGGCAAGCTCGATGTAGCTTCAAAGTTATGAAAGTAGTATATATTATTTTAATTATTGATTCTATAGCAATTTAATATTTTATCATTCTTTTGAAACAAAACTGATCACCAAACCCTTCTTAATCAATCAAAGAAAAATCATTAAAATATTTTTCACATAAAGTTAAGCTATGCTATCACTCAAAATGTATTCATAAATCGAAAATAAAGGAAATAACAATATATCTTATTATATTATATATATATATGTATGTATGTAGTAATGTATGTATGTATGTATGTAGAGAGAGAGAGAGAAACACAGGACTATTCATAAGTAACATATAGACAAGGGTTTATCAATACTCATTCGAATTATGAAAAAACAATAACTATGCAAATGGAACAACTATGTGAATGATACAAAGACAACTAAGCGAATAAAACAAAAATGATTATGGTACGTGACCACACCTTAAGTAGGCCCAACTCAAGGCTTGGTCTGTGTCTCTATTCTTTCAACTATTAAGCACAACATGATGGTAAGTAAACAAAATATCAACACATACCAAAACATAGAGCACACTTATTAGATTGGACCTAGGCTGATCACCCAAACGACAAACTTAGTATTATATCTCAGAGATAAATGATTGCAACAATAATGTTTGTAATCTAAGCCATGAGGGTATATGTGTATGTTGATAACAAAACATATATAACAAGAGATGGGTATAGGTAGAGTGAGGTTTTAGGTATATAGGGTAGTCGAGAAGGGCTTTATCTTTTTTATTTCAAAATATGTATAATGCAAGGGATGAATAATTTAAAGGGAGGAAAACATATACAATATAGTTGAGAGGGATTTTTAGTTTATATTTTTATTTGATGCAAGGGATGAACGGGGATGATAAAATGAGTTAATCATAAGAGTATGATCACTTATAAAGGAAGCTTTTATAATGAGGTCATAATGCTAGGATAACAAGGATTCAAATCTTTAGGCAAGTATGGTAAAAAGTTTAGATATCTCAACTATACACGTTATCTCTACAAATAAAAAACAAAAGATTGAGAAAGAGAACCCCTGGTGGTCGATGTAATTGTGGTTGCACAAAATTATTATGCCCTTGCTACTAAATGTAATCCCCAAATTTTCGCTAAAAATAAAGATAACCTTCATATCATCAAGTTTCTTTAACAAAAATAGGTATGAATAAGCAAATACGATTTTTATTTATTTATTATTTTTATTATATATTTTTTCTCTCTCTTTTTTTTGTTTGACTCTGCCAGTCAGTTTCCTAGTTTTCCAATGAGAGCCAACCTTGTTTCACCTCTAAGGATGTTTTCACAATAAGAAGTATCTATTCTCCTAGTGGCTTGGTTAAAACTGGTTTTCCAATGTGACTAGGTGTCGAAGACTAGGTTTTCACTACCAGATCTTTTTTCTCTCTTTTTTTTTCTCCTTTTTTTTTCTATTTCTTTAATGCTAGGGCTGAAATTTACGAAGTCATAGAAGAGGGTGGACTTGCCAACTTTTATATGACTTCTAAATAAATTTTCTTCTTCAATTCTTTGATGAATTCTTCCTTACATTTAGGCTTCCGATATAGTCTCAATCGATGTCCATTGGCCATCAATGGAATTCGTGCATCGTCGATTGTACGTAATCTCACTGATCCATTGTCGAACATAGTATCAATCTCATAAACTCCTAAAGACCGTGTATGGAATTCTCCTTTAAATTCCTTGTGCCTTGAATCAAATAAAAGGGCCCAATCACCTTCTTTAAACTGTTTCTTTTTAATGAACTTATCGTTCCATTTTTCCCATTGTTTTTTAATGATAGTCATTTGTTGGATGGATTCTTGGTCCAACTGATGCTTATGAGCTCCAGAGAGGTACATCCCAACTTGCAAGTCAACCCTTAATGTCTTCACTTCAAACTCAATAGGAAGGACAAATTGCTTACCATGTACTAGCTCATATGGCGTGAAACTGGTGGCATTTTTGCAAGTAAATCTAGAAGCCCACAAGGATTATAGAAGCTTCTCGGCCCAATATTTATGATGATGTTGGGGTGTCTTTGTCAAGATAGCTTCCAAAAACTTGTTAGTAAATTCCACCTAATAATTTTCTTGAGGATGGTATGGAGTGGACATTTGGTGTTTCATCTTGGATTTTGTCGGTAATGGACTGAATGAGTTTGGAGGTGAATTAAGTTCCTTTGTTAGTAACAATTTCCTGAGGTACACTAAATCGAACTAAAAATTCTTCATATAGAAAGTTAGCCACTTCTTGTTCTATTGCTTTTGGTAGGGCTTTAGCCTCAACCCATTTAGTTACATAATCAATACATACTAAGATGTATGCTTTCTGTCTTGATGGTGGGTTGATAGGCCCTACAAAGTCAAGAGCCCACTTTTTGAAAGGCTCAATCATGACATGGGTTGTAGTGGCATCTTGTTTATTTGTGTTGGTTTCTTCATTATTTGACACTTGTCACAACTTTGAACATATTTCTAAGTGTTGTGAAATATTGTAGGCCAATATTATCCTTATTGTAGAACTTTGTTTGTAGTTCTTTTGTTTGCAAATGACCCCCACAAGGTTCATCATGAAATGCCTTTAGGATGTCATAAATTTCATCTTCTCGAACACATCATCCAATCACATGCTGAGGTTGTTGGAAATTTTATAAGGGCATCATTTAATTTAATATTTTCCATTACATGATAATTATTTGTGATTTATATTCTTCTTCTTCATTGTTTTTCTTATGTTCTTATCATCAAATAAATTCCAAGACAAGAATATCACAACCATACACAAGATATAGGCTCCAATCTAGGGCAAAGCCCCTCCAAGGGTAAAACCTAGAAATAAATTCTCTTCTTATAGAATCAACTTCAAAGGAGACTTTCATGACCAGACCCTAAACCTAGGCTTCCACCAAGAACCAAGCCAACCAGCTAATCTTCCAAGACAAGATATCCAAGTGAATTAGGGCTCTTCTAGCCTTAACCCATTCAAAGGAAGTTTACAACACTTCCTACAGTTTTGATTTGGGGTATCCCTAGGAACCCTAGGGTACTCGCACATGTGAACAAAAAAACTATATATTTCAGACCTTCTCATTCCTTCAAGGGGTTTCCTTATTATTTGCTATCCTTTTCTTGTTTTATTAGGACCTTCACATTCCTCTTCTATTGCAAATTGGATCCAAGATGAAGCTTGATTGATATGCATTCAAGGAGGTCGAATTTCATCTATATATAACCTTCCATGTGGCTCTTTAAGCCCACTCTAGGCTAATTTTTACCTGGCTGGCCAACTTGGTTCTTATGAGCCTTCTAGACAAATCCATGTACAAAATAAATTTTCTTTTAATGATACAAATGCTTGAAAGGGTATTTCTTTGACTCATGATAAACCTAGGAGACCTTATGATAAAAAACTTGAGCATGAAACCCATGATCCAATAATAATTCTCTTTTATTATTTACATTATTTTTCTTTCTCCAAATAAGATTTACATCATTACAATAGTCACATGACAATTATGATGACCGACACTAGTTACATCCTTCAATACTCCCTCTTAACTATGGAGGTATTCATAATTGTCAAACCGGTACAAAGGAAATACTCCCTTTGAAAAGTTCTCATAAGAAGAGTCAGATGGATAAGCCAATTGTAAGCATCAACATTATGATCAACCAACATTGTCTCTAAGGCCTAACTAGATAAGCTCTACTTCATTTAAGAGAATTATGTTGGGAGGCCTTACGTTTGATATGACACTACCTCTACAAGGCACATACCCCATCCAGATGTCCACAAAGTATGTCCTTTTAGGAATATTCTTATCTTGGATTCTTGTCACTAAATCCTCAAAGAATATTAGTCCTCTTCGCCCACTCTGATCCGTTATACCTGTCATTGTTGGGTTGTGTTATATTCTTTCCACAACTACCCAGGAAAATTTTTTTGGACCCTATATTAGGTGGGCAGACATAACTATGGTTTTGTGCATGATGTTTTTTAGTCCATGGTATTTTGTAGATCTGGTCAATGGAACTACGACTATGTTCTAATCCAGGGATAATGGATTGGGGTTTATGGATGCTTTGGCATGTATATATATGTATTGTAACATTGAAAGGAACATTAAAAAAAATCAATCTAGCAGTCCCGGTTTTTGGATCCAGGGGAAAATCTTTGTGTATATTTGTTTTATGTTTTATGCTCTCGCCATTGTTTATTTTCTATTTTTAGAATTTATATGCAGTTAGTTTTTGTACAATGTTAAAACCTACATTTGGTATCAGAGTTGTTTTGGCTTCAAGGGTACACCTTTTCTGCTGAGGGGTTTTTTTCCCGGGCCTGTGGTAGAACCTGTTTAGTGGGAGATCTGTGGGATCGATTCTTGTGGTGAAAGAAGATGGCGAGTAGTGGAAAGATAAAGATCGATAAATTTAATGGTCAGAGTTTTGAGTTTTGGAAACTCGAGATGGAGGATCTGTTGGTGGATAAATATCAGTGGATCACGGTAGATCCAGGTACTAAACTAACAACACTGTCAGTTGAAGACTGGGCGAAGTTGGATCAAAAGGCAAAGAGAACAATATGATTATGTGTCTCAGATTCAGTATTGTTGAATGTATCAGGGGAAGCTTTGGCAAAGGCTTTGTGGGACAAGTTAGGGACTTTGTACCGATCTAAGTCTTTGGTGAATAAACTATTCCTATGGAAAAATTTGTAAACCTAAGGATGAAAGATGGAGACTCGGTGACAGAGCATATGAACACATTTAATACTGTGGTAAGTCAGTTATTATCGGTTGATATTAAAATTTTAGATAAAGATAAATGCATCTGTTTGTTGTGTTCTCTACCAAATTTGTGGGATAGTCTGGTTGTTGCAATAGGTAGAAATGAAACTGCCTTGCAGTTTGATGAAATAGTCTCATCCTTGTTGTCAAAGGAGATGAGATAGAAAAATATGGAGGGCTAGAATGGTGATGCCTTGTATGTACAAGGATGGTCCCAGATCATAAATAAAAATAAGTCCTCGAGTGGGAGATCTAAATCTAGAGGGAGATCTAAATGTGCAAGAAAACCTGTAAAGGTGTGTTGGAAATGCAGAAAGGAAGGGCACTACAAAAGGGACTATAAATATAAAGCTCCTGAGAAAGGAAATGGATCTGATGATGCTCCTTCTACGGAGGTGAAAACCACCTCAGATGAAGATGGGGATGTGTACTTGGCTTCTTCTTCAAGAACACATGTAGACCATGAGGCATGGTTGATTGACTCAGGTGCATCCTTTCACTTCACTCCCCATAGAGAGTGGTTTTGTGAGTATGAGAAATATGATGGTGGTGACATCTTCTTAGGGGATGATAGGAAGGCTATAATCATTGGTTGCAAAAAATTCAAGTTGAAGTTGCAAGGTGGAAGGATTAGAACACTTCTAGGTGTTCTGCATATCCCTGCATTAGCCAGAAATCTAATTTTTGTAAGCAAGCTGGATGATGCAGGTGTAAAAATAGTGTTTGAGAAAGATACCTACAATATGGTTCAGGGAGCACTGGTATTGATGCAAGGAATTTAGATTGGAACTATGTAAAAGATTCAAGGTAGCATTGTTATTGATGGGTGCAATAGTTTTGCAGTTCTTGAAAGTGGAGCAGAAAATCTAGTGGTCTCTGGAGAAAAGACCATGCTATGGCATCAAAGGCTTGGACATATTGGAGAGAAGGGCCTTTGAATACTTCATGGTAATGGTATGATAGAAGGTATGTTTAATTTCTCTCTAGATTTTGATTTCTGTGAAAATTGTGTATATGGGAAGCAAAATCGGGTGAGTTTCCCCTTTGGTGCTAAGAGGATGAAATAGATATTAGAACTTGTGCACAATGATGTGTTTAGACCTGTGTCAGTTCCATCACTGGGTAAGTCTATGTACTATGTATCATTTATAGGTGACTTCTTAAGGAATACATGGAAATATTTCCTCAGGAAGAAATCTAAAGTCTTTGATAGGTTCAAATAATTTAAGGCTCTCATGGAAAACCAAACAGTTAAAAAGATAAAGGTGTCGAGGACAGATAACAGTGGAGAGTTTTGCAAGAAGGAATTTGAAGAGTTTTGTAAGAATTGTGGTATAGCATGGTAGAAGACTATTCCAACACACTAAGAAAATGGAGTTGTATAAAGAATGAACAAGGCATTAACAGAAAGGGCAAGAAGCATGCTCAGTGGTGTCGGGTTAGGAAAGGAATTATGGGCAGAGGTAGTGGAGACTACATGTTACCTAGTCAATATATCACCTTCATTAGTGTTGGAGGATAAGACTCCACAAGAGGTATGGATTGGTAAGAAACCTTCTCTTTCACATCTGAGGGTATTTTGATGTAATTCATATGTACATGTTCCAAACTAGAAAAGAACAAAGTTGGATAGTAAATTTGAAAGATGCATTTTTATTGGGTATAAGGATGGTTTAAAATGTTATAAGGTTTAGAACCCAGAAGCAAGGAAGGTTGTGTACAACCTAGATGTCGTGTTTAGAGAGGTGAAAGATGTTATTAAACATGAAGTCCTACCAAAGGAACTTGAGAAGATAGAGCTTAAGCTAGAGGAAGAATTAGACTGTAAACCAGAAGAGGAATCAGAAGATGAAGAGCCACAAACTTTGGTTGTGAGAAGATTAGTTTGAGAAAGAAGGCCACCAGAAAGGTATAGTCCATATTCTTTCTATTCAAATTTTTCTTTATCTATTACTGATGATAATCATGGAACTGTGAGGGAAGCAATAGATTCATAGGAGTGAAAACTCTAGAAAGAGGCCATGGTTAATGAAATGACATCTTTGCACAAAAATGAGGCTTGGGATTTGGTGGAATTGTCGGCTGGAAGGAAACCCATTGGAAGAAAATGGGTGTTTAAGAAGAAGATGAATGCATAAGGAAAGGTGGAGAAATACAAATCTCAGTTGGTAGCAAAAGGTTATTCCCAGGTGTTGGGAATAAATTTTGGTGATATTTTTTCTCTTGTTTCCAAGATAGCTTCTATCATATTACTTTAATCTGTTTTTGTTGCTTTTGATTTTGAGGTAGAACAGATGGATGTGAAGACATAATTTCTTCATGGGGATCTGGAAGAAGAGATCTACATGAAGCAACTTGAAGGCTTTGCGGTGACGGGTAAGAAAGAACTGGCATGTAAGTTAAAAAAGTCTTTGTATGGGTTAAAAAAGTCACCAAGGGTGTGGTATCAAAAATTTGATACATTTATAAGGGGACTTGGCTTCACTAGAAGCAAAGCAGATCACTGTGTGTATTTTAAATTAATTGGTGACTATTTTATTTATCTGGCCTTGTATGTGGATGATATGTTGCTAGTTGGAAATGACAAAGAAATTATCCAGGTTTTGAAGACCCAATTGTCCTCCAAATTCGATAGGAAAGATCTTGGTGCTACAAACTATATTTTGGGCATGGAAATTAAACGATATCGGGAAAAGAGGAAGCTCTGGTTAAACTAGAGGAAGTATGTCAAGACCATACTGCAAAGGTTTAATATGTAGGATAGTAAACCTCTAAAGGTTCCTATTCCTATAGGTGTAAATTTATTTGTTGAACAGTGTCCCAAGACACAAGAAGAGGAAGAGGACATGTCCCATGTTCCATATGCAAGTGCAGTCGGTAGCCTGATGTATGCAATGGTTTGTACTAGACCAAACATTGCACATGCAGTGGGAGTATTTAGCAGCTTTATGTCAAAACCAGGGAAGGAGCATTGGATATTAGTGAAGTAGGTTTTCATGTATTTGCGTGGCACTAGTGATTATGGTTTGTGCTACCAAGGAAGACCAGGATTGGATAGATTTTTGGACATCCGTGACCCTGTTGATGTAGACTAGGTTGGAGATATGGATCAGAGAATATCTACAAGTGGGTATGTGTTTAACCTATTTGGAGGTGCAGTCAGTTGGATGATTAAGAGACAGTCTGTAGTAGCACTTTCAACTATAAAGGAAGAATACATGGCAGCCACTCATGCAAGCAAGGAAGCAGTTTGGCTTTAGAGATTGTGTTCAAGTATGGGGTTAGTACAATGAGCTATAAGGATAGATTGTGATAGCCAAAGTGAAATTTTCTTGGCAAAGAACCATGTTTATCATTCAAAGACAAAGAACATTGATGTTCAATATAACTTTGTGAGGGTTATGGTTGAGGACAAAAAGGTGTTGCTAGTAAAAGTGGACACTTTTATCTAAAAAATATTGCAGATGCATTGACAAAATCTTTGAGCACTGAGAAGTTTTGTTGGTGTAGAGAAACAATGGGCATTGCAGGGCTGGATCAATGACTAAGCTCTCATGTGGAAAGAAAACAACAAGTGGGAGAATGTTGGTTTGTGTTATATTCTTTCCATGACTACTCGAGTGTTTTCGGGGTGTATGCAGAGGGGCAGTAGCTCCCCTGCACAGGGTTAGGGGCAGCACCCTTGGAAAATTCATTTGGACCCTATATTAGGTGCGCAGACCTACCTATGGTTTTGTGCATGGATTCCACGCATAGTTTTGGGCATGATGTTTTTTAGTCCATGGTATTTTGTAGATCCGGTTAAGGGAACTACATTTATGTTCTAATCCAAGGTTAATGGATTGGGGTTTATGGATGCTTCGGCATGTATATATATGTATTGTAACATTGAAAGGAACATTAAAAAAAAAAAAAAAAAAAAAATCAATATGTTAGTCCTAGTTTTGGGATCCAGGGGAAAATCTTTGTGTATATCTGTTTTATGTTTTATTTTCTCGCCATTGTTTATTTTTTGTTTTTAGAATACGTATGCAGGTAATTTTTGTATGTGGCTAAAACCTGCAGTCACATCCTCAAAGAGTGTCGGTCCCTTTCCTTTCTTGGATGTTCTATCCTCAAGGAAACCATAGATGTTGATCCAATACTCTATCATTCTCTCTCCAAGGCATTTACTTAGACTTACAACTGTTAGTCCTAGTCAAGTGCTTAACCCATCAAGTAGAGAATGCACATGTGATGTTCAGCATCAGTGCCTCTCAACCAGAGAGGATATGCCTATTCTCATTTTAACTTGAGAATATATCCTTGCTCCTATTCAAGGAGACTCCTTCACTCCCTCTCAAATATAGAGGAGATTCATGACTTCCCTTCTAATTAGGAAGACATAGCCATAATCTTTTTAGTTTTTCTTCATAGGAGTATCAACTTCCAATACTTCATAGCTGCTAGGCTCCCTCTTTTCTCAGCATCACATCGTATTGATGCAAGAGCATGAGGCTTGAAGACAAAAGGCTTCGATTTTATTCCAAAAATCCAAAAAAAACTTACAAGCAAAGGAGTGGGATCCTTTAGCTGTCAATTTACAAAGATTTCTAGATAGGATTAGAGCTAGAATTCATGGATTTAAATGATTTTGTAATTAATTCAAGTAGTTTAGGCTTAGTTGAGATTATTGAGGAGAATATCATGTAGAGTAGGTATTATCTAGGATTAAACAAATTCGATCCATTGATTGAGGATCTGATTGTTTGTATGTACTGGTATTTATGTAAGTTTTGAATTATTGTCAGTGGATTTGGCTGGATTTGGTTGAGGAGGATTTGACCATAAAATTTGAAAATTCTTTGTGTCTATGTGTATTCTATGCATGAATGGTCAATCCCAAAGGTTTGAAGTTCCTTCGAAATATCGTTAAGTGTTGTTGATTTTGAGTTTGGCCTTTAAATCTAGACTTTATATAATCTTGTGTTATCATGGTTAAATCTTTGATTCATTGTGTATTGAGTTAATTCGAACATATTTCGAACCCATAGAATGGACTTAGTGATATCCTGAATATAACTTAGAAATAGTTTAAACTTGGCGGAAGCACTAAAGCCTTGGCGGAACGAATAAAACCCGACAAAACTCTTGAGAACCCTCGGAGAAGATCTGAGCCATCCAATTGATAGGCAACAGATCTAACGATGGCCGCGTGCTAACAAGTGCAGGCGTTAACAAAGGAGTAAAGTGGTCTTTGTAGGCAAAATTTGTTTCTCGCACGGACTTAAGGTTGTAAGCTGTATTTTAAAAATTCATGCGATTCCACTTAGCATCCGACACGTAGCATGGGAAAATTGATTTTCTCATGTGCTCTCAGCTGGTTAACCATCGCGCATTAAACCACACAAGATTACGCATCAACCATTGGATCAAGCAGGATTGATCAACAGTGGAGATCATCTGGCTATTTTGTGAGTGGGGAAAGCGATAACCGTCAGATTGAGTGTTGAGATTGATGATGGATAATTAACGAGATAAAGGTTTGTGGAATGACGGACGTGGCAAGGTTATAAACTAGAGTTTTAATTATTTTTTATTCCATGGGAAAAGTGAAGGTTTGCCTTATTTCGGGTAAATTCAACAATTCTGTTGTTTTAGCATAATATCTAAAATTAGAGGTTGATGATAGATTTTCCAAAGGAAACCACACAAGAAGTCTCACCTAAACTTGAGGAGATCGTTTCTGGTTTTGAACGATTATCTTTAACACCTGCACCCAGACCACCATTAGTGGTATCAGAGCAGATTATTGACACTGATTAAGATCTCAAAGATCAAAGAGAGAAGTCCAAAATCGCTTTCAGAGTTGGAGGAAGACGTGGTGAAAGAAGAGGAAGACAAGTTGCAAATGCTAAAGTGTTGGAAGCTATACAACAGATACAAGATAGACTAGAAGCAGTGGAAATGGGAAATCAAGGAGATGCAGGTGATGGAGATCTCAGTTAGCCTGAAGTTGAAGCTGTAGAAGCAGAGGAACCTGCAGAAATTACTCCTGAAATGAGATTCTTTAAATCAGTGTTGGGATCCACATCTAAACCCAGACTTGAGGGTTCAATTTATGAAAGAGGTTTAAACCCTGAGGAGTTGATAGACTGGATTAATAGCATGGATAAATTCTTTGATTATGAAGAAATGGAAGAAGGAAAGAGAGTGAAATTTGTTGTCACAAAATTGAAAGGACATGCAGCACTTTGGTGGCAGGCAGAAAGAAAAAGACTTGGTAAGTAGCCAATTAGAAATTGGAACAGGATGGTGGCAAAGTTGAGAGGTAAGTTTTTGCCAAGCGATTATCAACAGACATTATTTAGACAGATGTAGAATCTTAGACAGAGGTATTTGACAGTGAAAGAATACATAGAGGAATTTTACAAAGTGAGCATAAGAGTTGGAAAAATTATAGATATAGATGAAAAGATTGCAAGATACATAAATGGTCTTAGAATGGAGATCCAAGATGAGATAATTTTTTTGTCTCCTAAAACAGTAGAAGAGGCTTATTAGATGGTATTGAAAGTTGAAGAAAACCTCATGAGGAAGAAATCTTCCAGAAGTAGAGGTACTTTCTGAGGAAGGGGAAGTCAAGGTGGTAGAGGAAGATCTGCAGCGCCTAGAGATGGAGCTAGTAGCAGCTCGAGTCAGCATACACCCACAGAAGGTGATGCAAGTGGCAGAGGGAGTTTTTCCAGAGGAAGAGGAGGCAGAAAACATAGGAACAAATCATAGAAATGTAATTGTTGCTAATATTGAAGAAGAAGCAGAAAAGGTGACAAAAGAAGAAAATGTACTAGAGAAAGGGGAATCTTTGGTAGTTAACAAAGTTTTGTTAAAACCCACAAAGGAAGTTTTTGAACCCGCACAGAGAAGAATTTGTTTAGGACTGTGTGCAAAGTTCAAAGAAAATGTTGTCAAATGATAATTGATAGTGGCAGTACTGAAGTGGTGGAGAAGTTGAAATTAAAGACAAAGAAACATCCAAAACCTTACAAGGTGTCATGGATTCAAAAAGGACATCAGTTGTTAGTGAATGAATAGTGTGAAGTGGAGTTGCAATTGGGCAAATACAAAGACAAAATTCTGTGTGATGTGATGCCTATGGATGTGTGTCACATATTGCTAGGAAGACCTTGGCAGTATGACAGAGGAGCTATGCATGATGGAAAAAAAACACATACAAGTTTGGTAAGGATGGTGTTAATCATACATTGTTGCCTATGGAAGAGGACGATGCATCAACGAAATCTAATCCAAAGACCTTATTGTTGAGTGGAAAAAATTACCTGCAGTAGATTGAATAGGATGAAGTAAATTTTTCATTGGTTTGCAAACCCAAGGTAATAATGACTTCCACTAAAATTTATGATTTGCAAATCGAAATTCAAGAGATGCTGGACAGTTATTGTGATATCATTGTAGATGATTTGCCTAATGAGTTACCACCCATTAGAAAAATCAATCATCATATAGATTTGATTCCAGGATAAAATCTACCAAATAAAGCAGCTTAGAGGATGACTCCCACAGAAAATGAAGAAATCATAAAACAGGTGCAGGAACTGTCAAATAAAGGACTGATTAGAGAAAGTTTGAGTCCTTGTCATTGCCAATAGTGTTGAGTCCAAAGAAAGATGAAGGATGGAGAATGTGCATTGATTCAAGAGAAATCAACAAAATAATTCCTTTACCTAGAATTGAAGATTTGATGGATTGTTTAAGTGGAGCTAGATATTTTACAAAGTTGGTTTTAAAAAGTGGTTATCATCAAATAAGGATTAGAGAAGGTGATGAATGGAAAACTGCTTTTAAAACAAATGAAGGATTGTATGAATGGATGGTAATGGCTTTTGGGTTATCAAATGCTCCTAGTATATTTATGAGGCTTATGAATGAAATGTTGAAAGAATTTATTGGTAAATTTGTAATAGTATATCTGGATTATATATTAGTTTACAGTAGATCTAAAGAGGAACATATGACACATTTGAATTATGTCTTATAGAAGCTATAACAAGAAAAGTTGCTACTAAATTTAAATAAATGTCCATTCATGAAGGAAGAGTTGGTATATTTGGGCTTTGTTGTTTTTGTTGATGGATTAAAGATGGATCTAGAGAAGATAAAGGCAATCATGGAGTGGCCTTCACCAAAAAGTGTTTTTGCGATAAGAAGTTTTCATGGTCTTGTTAATTTTTATAGAAAATTCATAAGGAATTTTAATAAGATCAATGCTTCTATTATTGACACTATAAAGAACGATAGACAGCCATTTAAATGGATGACAAAGGAACTTTCAGCAGTTGAAGAGGAAGATCACTAAAAAACCTATTTTGATTTTGCTTGATTTTAATAAACCTTTTCAAGTGAAATGTGATGCTAGTGGAGAAGCTATTGGCGGTGTTTTAAGTCAAGAGGACAGACTTGTAGCTTATTTCGATGAAAAAATGAATGAATCAAAGAAGAAATATTCTTCTTATGATAAGGAATTTTATGCAGTTGTACAGTCGTTGAAAAAGTGGAGACATTACTTGATGTCTAAGGAGTTTATATTATATTCAAACAACCATGCATTGTAGTACATTATGCAACAGCCAAAACTTAGTTAGAAACATGCAAAATTGGTAGAATATCTTCAAAGTTTTAATTTTGTATTAAAACATATAATTGGCCAATCAAACAAGGTAGCAGATGCCTTAAGCAGAAAAAGTATCTTAGTTCAAGAAATTCAAATTCAAGTGTTGGGTTTTGATTTTCTTAAGGGTTTATATGAGAAATATCTAGAATTTAAAGAGGCATTTGAAGCTTGTAAAAATCTTGTTTTGTTAGATAGAAGTAAGTGGCTAGATTTTTTCTTGCAAGAAAGATTATTGTTTAAAATAAATCAAATGTGCATACCAAATTGTTCTATGAGAGAAAATTTAATCAAGGAGAAACATAGTGGTGGACTTGGAGGAAATTTTGGTGCAGAAAATACTTATGAGCAGGTGAATCGGTTTTATTTATGGCCGAAGATGAGATTTGAAGTGGAGAAGTATGTGAAAAATTGTAAAGTTAGTCAGTATAAAAAGGGAAGGAGTCAAAGCACAGGTTTGTATGTTCCATTACCTATTCTAGATAGACCTTGGGATATGGTAAATACGGATTTTGTTTTGGATTTACCAAAAACTCAAGGAAATGATTCAATTTATGTTGTAATTGACAGATTTTCTAAAATGTCACATTTTATTCCATGTTATAAAACTAGTGATGCTACTCACATTGTTAATCTATTTTTTAAGGAGATTGTAAGGTTGCATGGGCTACCTAAGAGCATTGTTTCAAACAGGGACACCATATTTGTTGGTCATTTCTAGAGGACATTTTGGAAGAAGCTTGGTACTAAACTGAGTTTCAGTTCAACTTATCGTCCCCAAACTGATGGACAGATTGAAGTGGTAAACAAAAGCCTGGGTAATCTTCTGAGAAGTCTTGCAAGTGAACATCCAAAACAATGGGATCAAATTTTGGGACAAGTTGAATATGCTTATAATGATTCTCCTAACAGGAGTACAGGAAAGAGTCCATTCCATATAGTTTATGGAATCCACCCAAGAGGAGTGTTTGAATTGAGAGACTTGGGAAAAGCTGAAATGAGAAGTGTTAAAGGGGAATGTTTTGCTTCAGAGATTCAAGCAATACATGAACAGGTAAATCAGCAGTTATAGGATAGCAACATAAAGTACAAGAGCAGAGAAAACTTGAAGAAGAGAGGTTAATTTTGAAGCTGGAGATTTGGTTTTAGCACACTTGAGGAAGGAAAGATTTCCAAAAAGGGAGTATAACAAGCTAAAATTTAAGAAAATTGGACCATGCAGAGTCTTGAGGAAATTTAATGCATATGAGATTGAATTACCCCCTAATATTGGAATATCTCCAATTTTCAATGTTGTTGATTTGTACAGGTATGAAAGTGTAAATGTAAATGATACAACAGAAGACAAGGAAGAACAAGAGGTTGATTGGGTAAAACAGATACCTATAGAAAAGGTATTGTAGCTAGAGAAGATATTGGATAAGAGAGTGTTTAAAAGGACAAGGGGACATGAGTATTTTCAGTATTTGGTCAGACGGAAGGATCAACCAATTGTTGAAGCTACTTGGATAGCAGATGCCACGATATAAAAATTGGGCAGTTCTGTAGAAGAGCTCATGGATAGAAGCCCATGAAGAATTTTGTCCTCAGGAGTCTGATGCAGGAGCATGAGGCTTGAAGACAAAAGGCTTCGATTTTATTCCAAAAATCCAAAAAATTGTTTACAAACAAAGGAGTGGGATTCTTTAGCTGTCAATTTACAAAGCTTTCTAGATAGGATTAGAGCTAGAATTCAAGGATTTGAATGATTTTGTAATTAATTCAAGTAGTTTAGAATTAATTGAGATTCTCGAGGAGAATATCATGCAGAGTAGGTATTCTCTAGGGTTAGACAGATTCAATCCATTGATTGAGGATCTGATTGTTTGTACGTACTGGTATTTATGTAAGTTTTCAATTATTGTAAGGGGATTTGGCTAGATTTGGCTGAGGAGGATTTGACTGTAAAATTTGAAAATTCTTTGTGTCTCTATGTATTTTGTGCATGGATGGTCAATCTCGGAGGTTTGAAGTTCCTTCGAAATATTGTTGATTTTCAGTTTGGCCTTTAAAACTAGACTTTATATAATCTTGTGTTATCGCAGTTAAATCTTCGATTCACTGTGTATTGAGTTAATTCGAATGTATTTGGAACCCAAAGAATGGATTTAGCGATATCCTAAATATAACTTAGAAACAGTTTAAGCTTGGCGGAAGCACTAAAACCTTGGTGGAACGAAGAAAACATGACAAAACCCTTGAGAACCCCCGAAGAAGATCTGGGTCATCCGATTGGCAGGCAAGAGATGTAACGGTGATCACGTGCTAACAAGCATAGGCGTTAATAGAGGAGTAAAGCAATCTTTGTAGGCAAAAGTTGTTTCTCGCACAGACTTAATGTGGTAAGATGTATTTTAAAAATTCATGTGATTCCACTTAGTAGCCGACACGTAGCATGGGAAAACTACTTTTCTCCCATGCTCTTAGCTTGTTAACCATCGCGCATTAATCCACGCGAGATTACATGTCAACCATCGGACCAAGCGGGATTGATTAACGGTGGAGATCATCCAGCTAGTTTGCGAGCAGGGAAAGTGATAACTGTCAGATTGAGCATTGAGATCGACAGTGGAGAATTAACGTGATAAAGGTTTGTGGAATGATGGACGGAACAGGGTTATAAACTGGAGTTTTAATTATTTTTTATTCCGTGGGAAAAGTGAAGGTTTTCCTTATTTCGGGTAAATTCAACAATTCTGTTGTTTTCGCAGAATATCTAAAATTAGAGGTTGATGACAAATTTTCCAAAGAAAACCATACAAGAAGTCTTGCCTGAACTTGAGGAGATTGTTTCTGGTTTTGAATGATTATCTTTAACACCTACACCCAGACCACCACGTATCAAGTCTGCTTCCTTTAGAGGTATCATGGCTCTATATTATTTAATCTTGTGACAGCTTCGAGGTCATTAATTTTTTACATTCCTTTCAACTTGTCGATTTCAACGAAGGCATTATATTGATCCTTTCCAAGTTCCCAATAATCATAGTTTTATAAAGAAATTGATATCCCTTGAACTCCAGGTTATCTTCTCGCATTGCTACCTTTCAATCCCAAGTTGAGCGCATCTTGACTTCACATCTACTAGGTGCCAAATATTGAGCTTTCCTCAATAATATTCATACATTTGATACAGTTGAACTTACCTCAACTGCCATCCTGTAACACTCTTCCATGTATCATAATAATATGTTAATCAAATAACCGATAATAAAATATCAGACTTACCTCATCATGAAAACTTTCTCATCATCAACATCTTGATGGTCCATATCCACTTGAATCTTCCTTCATGCATTAGAGTGATCAAGGATGGATCTTGATTACCAAGTTACCAGTGGCCTCCAGAGATTGTACTTGATGTTGATTATTAGTAAATATATTCGAGCTAGAAATTCTTAGCATTCTATCCATTCTAGAGAGTAAAATTTATCTACTTAGGCATCATATAATCAAATGAAAGATTCACTATGCATGTTACCAACTTTTCTTCCAAGATTATATGAATCCTACCTAAAGTTCATTTTTAAACGTGTATTCCTACTCTTTCACAAAATCATCTAGCTATATGTATTTCACAATGAGCTTGCGATTTCACCAACTACATTCCTTCATCCTTTTGAGAGTATTGTTTCCATATAATATGGAATATGTACTAATCTTGTCATAATGCTTCTTCCAAGAGCCTTCCAATGATGATGAATTTTACAGGATCATGATGATCCACCTTAGCAAGATGACTTCCTCTAAGATAATGTTAGATAACATCTGGATGAATACTTATGTAGAATAGTCCCCAAGCTTTTCATTCAGTTGACGATGATGGAAATACGTCAACCAAGGGGATCTGCCCAATATGAAGTCCCAACTAGACCTCACATTGTTTGGTGTAGGAGTCCCATCTGATATAAAGGCTCGGTTGCCATATACTGAGAGATTTGTCTTGGATCTAGCTGTCAGCACATGAGAGTGTTATGTTTGTATATTCAAATAGCAAGGTAAGTGTGTCTGGTGAGTGTGTAACGTAAATGTGTCAAGGTTTTGTTACTACAAAAGAGGGTAGGAAAGTGAGCCTCTAAGTGAGAGGTAATAGTACCACCCAGGAAAAGACACACGCAAACCAAGAAGTTTTTTCCAGCATCCACCGGAATAGTCCACAACAGATGCGACAGTCGTTAAAAACAAAGTACAAGGGAAGACCCATCCACCACCCAATGGAGTAGTCCAAAACGAATCTGACGGTTGTTATAACCAGTAAGCAAGGAAGGTATTTCTAGTATCTTGCAGAGTAGTCCAAAAGGATGAGACAATAGTGATAACTAATACAACACATTCCCAACAAGGTAAGTACTAAAACAAATGAAATAGTTCAACTATCTTAGTACATGTGAAACAAACATTAATTACAAATACCAAAAGAATAGTATTACAAATATCCACAATACATGCATGAAAGCCTACTGGCTTGAATAGGCTTCTGTATTAAGAAAAAGTTCCAAGACACATATGTATGTCATACATTAGTAGCCCCAGTAGTGGCACATTGGAGCCACTCCTCGCTTCTCAAAGAACTATCTAAAAAATCTCTATGCTTCATGGGAGGAGCCAAGGTGAAAAGTCCCTTGCTCATATAATGAGGGGGGTACATATAGCCAAGTGTGTTGCTTGACCCTTGTGACTCTTGGACTACCCTCATGATTTTTCAACTTCCTATGACCTTTCAACTGACATGAATCTTCATCTTCATTGTGCATCCATTGGAATTTCACTTTACATTACATTCGGTTCCAACAGATATGGCCCATGGTAGTGATGTGGCCTTGACAACTCATGACACAACTTGACATGACACTGCTGACATAAACTGGCTAGTTGTGGTGGCAATGTAAAGTTGTTGTTACTGCTGAGTGATGGATGTGTTCTTGGATGTGCTTTGTCTTCACCTCCGTGTGGCTTGATGTTGCGAGGTCTTCAATGTTCCTGGTCTTGTAAGATGGTTTCATGCATGTGTTTCCTTTCGCTTGAACTTATTTCATCCATCCAACTACAAGTAAGTCTTCTAGAATGTTTGCTCCTTCTTCATCCATTCACCATCTTGCCATGACCTATCAATGTACTTGTTCCTGAAATTCACTCATGATGGGACGACATTAAATCCAAAACCTCATTGTCTAATATGATGCATTGTTTTCCATGGATCAGGCTCGAGACATATGACAGGATGGGGAAGAGGGCCCAGTAACTAGATACTATGTAGTTCCAGGTGACAGGGAGGGAGACTGGTCACTCAAACTACGCAGAGTGCAACTTAGGCTTGACTTAGGAACTCTGGGGCATAGTCTTCACTATAAGGGAAAATTGTGTAGTGGCCACTAGGAGGTAGGATTTTGTAGTTGATGTCACCAGTGGCAGCTGCAAGGTGGGACCATGGGGAATCTCTATGTAGTTTTCTAAGGGAAGACAAGACAGGGTAGCAAAGGGACGAGAGGACAGTTTTGCGAAGTTTTTAGGAGCAATGAGTCATGACTAAGGGAGGTCACTGGGAGGACATTTTTGTGCATTTAAAGGAGGAAAATAAGGCTCAGGTCCCTACACATTATGGGGTTCTAGTAGGCAGGGAGGAGGCTTTATGACTAATCTTGTGAAGTGTGTAGTTTAGGTCAGGCTTTGAGGCAGTTTCTACACAATTATGGGAAGGAAGGAAGACTGCTCACCTTTGGGATTGCATAATGAAAATGGCCTAGAAGACAACCTTAAGCACTGCCCAATTTTGGGTAGTAGAGAAACATCACTGAGGGCTGAGACTGCGCAATGCAGCTTAATCAAGGTCCAGTGAAGTGGAGTTGTTCAGTCAAACAAATTTTTAGGAAAATGGCTAAGTGTGGGAGGCAAGTGAACTTGTGAGAACTCGACATTATGATCACACACTTAGCATACTTCAACAACATGACAACATATAGAACCTGGAAAAAAAGACAAATCATTTCCCTCTGTGAGACTATCTAAAGTTAAAAGCAGCAAGTGTGACACTTGGGATAGACCTCTGGACGATCGTGATGACATTTGTGCGACAATGCTTACAAACTTTTTGTATGAGTGTGATAGGTGTTTACATGGTTAGGAAAACTTGTATACACAAAGACCAATCTTCAAGGTCACCAGAATGGTTCGCAAACATGACATAACAACCAAACATGTAAAAATATGACAATTGACCCAAGAAGCGAAAGGGCAAGACACGTAGAGGAAACACATTGAATGAATTTCAGTGCTTGCAACCATGCATGTCATTGAAGAAGGAATGAAATGACAATGATAAGTAATCCTTCAAGCTACACTAAGAGGCATATTTCAAAAGATGTTCTTTGTTTTCCATACCTACCCTCCAAAGGGTTATGCATCAAATGGAGTCTTCATGTGGTCTCGATCTTCTATCATATCTTAGGTTCCTTGGTCTGCTTATCTTTATCCTCAGCTCCTTGGGAGTCATCTAGTGTGTCATCCTTCTTTTTGGCCCCTCAAAGACACAATTGTGTAGTTTCAGCATGCAATTATTGTTGTGGGATGAGGCCCTGGGAGGACATATATGTGTAGTTTTAGGATGCAAGGCAGACTCGACAACTAAGGGAAAAAATTGTGCAATTTTAGGATGCAAGTCACTGTTGCTAGATGAGCCCCTGGGAGGACACATCTGCGCAGTTTCAGGATGCAAGGCAGGTTGGGCAACTGATGGAAAAAACTGCACAGTTTATGGAGATAGCAAGTTCCAGCTGAGCGAAGGACATTGGAGGAGACCACTGTGCAGTTTTGAATGCTAAGGGGGGTTGGGATTTCTGCACATTGCGCAGTTCCAACAGGCATGGGAATGGATTGAGGGTTGTAGATGCAAAGTGTGCAGTACAAGAAAACTGGATGAGACTTGGTTGCTAGGGAAACTATAGAATTTGGTTAAGTATGGGATCAGTGGAACTAATGTGAAAAATGATAGAACTTGATTAAGATCACACACTTGAACAATTAATGATACTATATATCCCATCTAGAACATATAACACACACTTCACTTAATGCAACAACCTTTGTTGCAGCTTACGACAAGTGCGGCTTCGGCGAGAGATTTTGAGAGGACATAGGTGACACTTGTGTGTGTGAAATGAGTGTGAAACATGTCTATGTGGTGAGGACAACCCATTCTCACAAATATTTCCCCTTGATGGAAAACAAAATTCCCTTTGCATGACAAGCGATAACCCCCATACCTAAATATGACACATACTATATAAAGATAAAAGTGTGAGTGACTCTTAAGATTGAAGAGGGAAGATTGAAATCATCAGCTTACCAAATAAGTGACTAAGGAACAATCGATCACATGATCCACAGTAGGCTCCGCAATTTAAGTATAGGCCAAAATTTTGGAGGGTGTGTAGCCACTACAACACTTGATGACACACTGGTTGAATACCAGCGTCTTTGTCTTGGTTCATTTTAGTGCAGGGCCTTGGTACTTCAGGGAGTATTGATTCATCGTGCAGATTACTCTAGCTTCCCCACTTACACCATGGGAAGACATGGTCCCCTTTATAACTTCTTAGTTTAACATAACATAAGATTCAACCAGATCATAGTGTTTTGAATTGGGAAGGGTAGTTTAGGTTGCGAGCTTAATATTTTCAGAGTATGGTTTTTCATCTCCAGTGTTGCTCCGTTGCCAACAGGCCTGGATAGGACCCAAGCGAAGTCACGTAGTAACATAAGCATTTCTCCACTGCTAGTGAGCCTGGAAAATACTCCAGTGGAATTTTCTGCTTCACCTTTCTACGCAGGAAGCCTTTCTCTTCTTTCACCTTTGTTATTTTGGAAAGAGAACTTTGCATCAACACTTATTTATTTTTGGGGCGAAAGAGGGATCTTGACTTATTGAGAGAAGGAGAGGTTGTTCCTTCAAAGAAGCATAATAATACCTCTGATTTATGTTTTCTCTTTTATAATTTTCCACTTCTCCATTTCTACTAGTTGGATAAGCTTGAAAACACCAAAGCAAAGAACCGAGTACATGCATGAAATTCCCATACTAGACACAGGTTCATGTTTGAACATAAGATCTGCTTACGGACATATCATATTTTCTTCTAGAACTTCATTGGCCAAAATATACAACCAATCACAAAGAAGATGGACAAAGGACTAGCCAAGGTTCGCAGTGTCACAAGACTCTTTTAACTTCAACCACATACACATTCAGAAGTCAGGACACAGTAATGCACAACACTTATTCGTGTAACAAAAACAAAAGGAAAACTCAACAAGGAAGAAAACAAAGAAAAAAGAAAGAAGACACAGAACTAGGAAGAAAAATCAAAAGGTAAGAGAACAAAATAACCAAAGAAAATAGGATGTAAAACTAGAATAAGAAAACCAGGACGAACTACGAGTGCAAGATGAGTGCAAGGAAGGGAAAACTAAGATGCAACTAATCCTACTCCTAACCTAACATCTAGAAGGTCAGGTTCACGTAAAATGAAATTTCCAGTGAAGCCACCATGATTGTTCCTGACCTGTATCCATAATGTTATGAACGATTAAAACATATCAAAGGTGATGTGCAACATAAAATATAAAAACTTGAAAAACTTGCACAACGGAGGGAAGGTCTTACCTGTGGGTAGAAATACGTGTCACAACAACCACTTTTACCCAATCCACATGCTTACCCCTTTGATGGATACCACTTTTCAATAAACCTCGAAAGCCTCTTGCAAGTGTGTCCTTGTCTACATCGAGCTTCTTAGTAGGTGCGAGGAAGGAATGAAACTTGCTTCTTGTGATAGGGCTTTCCAAGTAAGATTGTTCTAAAAATTTAGTGATTGGATTGTAAAATTTATGATGGTCATCTTGAAAACCTCATGATATTTGAAAGGATGAATTTTCAATTTGAGAGACGGGACCACGATGGGAATATTTTATGGGAAGATGAATCTGATCATTCTCAGTAGTCATGCCAAGATAGTGAGGACCTGCCATAACCATTAGCAAAGGTTGAAGTGCCTCACCCGCTTGACGGGAATTTGAAGAGAGGGATGTTAAAAAATGAAGATTAGAGAGCGTGAAGCAAATATCATTGAATGTGCTAATGGGAAAATGTTAGGCTGAATGAAAATCACCCAAGAAAGTGAATTGGTTAGATAGGCTGATTGAAACATCAGATTCCAAGTTTGCAATGAATACAGAAAAATCCATTTAAACAATCTTGCAAATGCTCTGAACAATCGAACCAAGTTCATTGTCAGCTATATATGATAGACCACCTTCCTGCAACTGGTGACCGATTCCGCAAGCATCATGGTCATCACAAGAATTTAACAAGGATGCTAGCACCGTGAATGCATGAAACCAGTTCAGGCATGGCGAATGGAGAGGAACTTGATTCGCGTGATAACTTGTGTATTCATCATCACCCAGGGATATTTTTGGTGTGATGGGAGGAAGCATTTGCAGTAAAAGGTTCACAAGAAGACCGAGGAGTTGACCATTAAGGGGGAAATTCAATAATTATGATTCTCAGCAAAGATAGTCTTTGAGATGATCAACTTCACAATCTCATGATATCATGAGAGATGGACATCCCCAACCTGAGTTTGATGTGAGATATTTTCATGAAGATGGATGAACTGTAAGAGATTCATGAATTCAGTCATATGTGAAATTTTGAAAATTTGAAAGATCACACTCGGAATACCAAAGAATTTTTACATAGGAATCCGCATTGACAGAAACCATGCAAATAGACAGATTGTGCATGAGAAACCAGATCTGATTTGGTTCAGAGGGTTTACCAAAGTCTCAAAGTCCTGACATAAATTCAACAAACATTTAAGTTTCTCAACTGCCTAACACGTCTCGGAACTTTCCAGAATTGTAGAATCATATTTTTAAGCTTGAACGAGATCATGCATGGCTTGAGGATGGTTGTTGTTGCTAATTTCAAAACTTCTCTCTGGATGGAAGCCATCTCTATCACAAGTTTCACTAGATTTTTCAGCGTCAACAACAATCAGATTACTCAATTGAAGAGGCTCTTCTGATGGTATATCCAAAGATAAATGAACTAGTGAACCTATATGAGCAAGCTGATTTGACGAATTGTCTTCATGCAAAAGAAGGGATGATGGGGAATGGGAAGGATACTCTATGATTAGACTATTTTCAAGTTTATCATGGAAAACCTCATCGCCTTATGTCAATCGAGGAGATAACTCATCAAAATAATAAGCAAGAGAGCATGGAGTATCTTCGTCGCATGTAGATGCATTGTGAATGGTAGGATGCAAGGGAAAGTGAGGTGAAGAGCAAGCTTTGATATGGACATCTTATTTAACCAAAGCGTATTCCAGATCTAAATTAGAATCTTCATGAGAAACTAGAAGATCACATGATGTGCTTGGTTGTTCGTCACAAAATATGGACATGGAGTTATCATCATTGGGATGATTACTGCCCAAGGCTAAGGATTGATTGAAAGAATTGATTGTACAAGATGTTCCAATGAGATTAGCAGATTGAGAATTGTTCAAGAATTGAAGCTCATTGTTTTTATGAAGACAATTTTGAAATAGATAGGGAATATTTCTAGTGTCCTCACCTTTCTTCTCCTTTGCCTGTGTAATGTGACTGCCTTGCACAAAATCACAACTTGAGCCAACAACTTGAGAATCAAGAGAATGCGAACAACTAGATGGTGAAGCTGATTGATCAAGTGAGTCATGGTACAAGGAGTCATGGCTTGTAGATGATAGAGGATGGCAAATGTGCAGATCATATTCGAGACTTGAGTTATGAACAATGATGTCCTTTTGTGGAATGGAGGAGTGAGTCTTCATTGTAGGCTTCCTAAGCCATTTTGGAATTTCCTCCATTGAAACGGGAGACAAATGAGAAGATGGGCTTGGGACTTAATGTGCAAATTTCTTAGCTTCATGATCACCACAAGGGGGCAGCCACATCGAGACCGGAAAAGAAGGAGGAAAAGGAACAAACAGGGTAGTGGGCTCATCCTTTGCAATTTGAGGTGCCTCATGATTTGCAAGAGTTGGGGAAGAAGGGAAATCAGGAGGTTCACTGTATTGGGAGACATGAACCAAGCGTCTAAACTCTTGTCTCAAGAAATCCAAGTTCAAAAGCTTTTAAGGAATTTTGCAACAAAGGTGAAGGAACCAATCAACAAAGTCCTCAACTGATTCGTTAGGCTCCATTCTTAAATGAAATATTTTTTCACAGACATCCCGGTGGCTATACTTATCTAAATATTTCATCATCATCTCGGCAAGATGATCGACTGAATTGATAGAAGAAATGGGTAATGTATGACACCACCGTTTAGTAATACCTTCAAATGTGAGGGTGAGTAATATAGCCCAGACATCTTTGGATAATATTTGGTGACAATGGCAAAGAGTCATCACTTGAAGCACACGCACACGAAAAGACAGTTCACCTTCATCATAGAACTTCAACTTGGACAGGTCATGAATAACTTATGCACGGATTGTACATTTAGGATTTTTAGAAAAAATAAACCTGGAATTGTGATTTCAGGAAGAGCCATTTAAATAAGAGATTCAAACTAGACTCTATGGGATCAGCCTATTGTCTAGCCCTCCTTTTAGCGCCATTTTGTTGACGGTGCTGGAAATCTGTCAACCAAGTGGATCTCCCAAATATGAAGTGCCAACTAAACCTCACATCATTTGGTCTATGAGTCCCATCCATATAAAGTCCCGATTGCCATATATTGAGAGATCTGCATTAGCTCTAGCTATCAGCACATGAGAGTGTTACGTTGGTATCTTCAAACAATAAGGTAAGTGTGCCTAGTGAGTGTGTAATGTAATTGTGTCAAGGTTATCTTACTTCAAAAGGGGGATAAAATTGAACCTCTAAGTGAGAGGTAATAGTACCACCCAGGAAGAGACACATGCGAACCAAGAAGTTCTTTCATGCATCTAGCGAAATATTCCACAACAGAAGTGATAGTTGTTAAAACAAAAGTACAAGGGAAGACATGTTCACCATCCAGCGGAGTAGTCCACAAAGGATGTGATGGTCAATATAACTAGTAAGCAAGGAAGGTTTATCAAGTATCCTATGGAGTATTCCACAAGGATGAGACATCAATGATAACCAATACAGCACATTCCCAACAAGGTAAGTACTAAAACAACCGAAATAGTTCAACTATCTTAGTACATGTGAAACAAAAATGTATTACAAATTCTGAAAGAATAGTCTTACAAACATCCGCAAGACATGCATGAAAATGTGTTGGCATGAATAGGATTTTGTATTAAGCAAAATTTCCAAGACACATATGTACATCATACATCACTAGCCCCAGTAGTGGGACATTGGAACCACTCCTCTCTTCTCAAAGAACTGATTGAAAACTCTCTATGCTTCGTGGGAGGAGCCAAGGTGAAAAGTCCCATGCTCATACAATGAAGGGGTATATATAGCCAAGTGTGATGCTTGACCCTTGGACTACCCTCATGACAGTTCAAATTCCTATGACTTTTCAAATGGCATGACTCTTCATCTTCATTGTGTGTCCATTGGAATTTCACTTTACATTACATTTGGTTACAATAGATATAGCTCGTGGTAGGGATGTGGACTTGACAACTCATGACACAACTTGACATGACACTGTTGACATGGACTGGCTGGCTGTGGTGACAATGTCAAGCTTTCGTTGTTGTTGAGTGATGGATGTGTTCTTGGATGTGCTTTGTCTTCGCCACCGCATGGTTTGATGCTACGAGGTCTTCAATGGTCTTGGTCTTGTAAGATGGTTACATGCATGTATTCCTTTCACTTGAGCTTCTTTCATCCATCCAACTACAAGTAAGTCTTCTAGCATGTTTGCTCCTTCTTCATCTGTTCACAGTCTTTCCATGACCTATCAGTGTACTTGTTCCTACAATTCACTCATGACAGGACAACATTAAATCCAAAACCTCGTAGTATAATATGATGCATTATTTTCCATGGATCAGGCTCGAGACAAATGACAGGATGGGGAAGAGGGCCCAGTAACTACATACTATGCAGTTCCAGCTAACAGGGAGGGAGATTTGTCGCTAAGACTGTGCAAAGTGTTGTTCAAGCTTGACTGAGGAGCTCTGGGGCATAGTCTTCACTATCAAGGAAAACTACGCAGTGGCCACTAGGAGGCAGGATTACACAGTTGATGTCACTAGTGGCAGTTGCAAGGTTGAACCCTATGTCATCTCTACGCAGTTTTCTAAGGAAAGACAAGATAACACAACAGAGGGACCAGAGAGGAAGGTTTTGTGCAGTTTCTGGGAGCAGTGAGTCCTGACTAAGGGAGGTCACTGGGAAGAAATATATGCACAATTATGGGAGGCAAAGAAGGCTCAGGTCTCTACACATTGTGGGGTTCCAGCAAGCAGGGAGGAGGCTTAATGACTAATCTTATGAAGTGTGAAGTTCAGGTTCAACTTTGAGGCAGTTATCGCGTAATTCTGCGAAGGAAGGAAAAATTCTCACCTCTGGGATTGCACAGTGAAACTGACCTGGAGGACAACCTTAAGAACTATGCAGGTTTGGGCAATAGAGAAACATCACTGACGGATGAGACTACGCAATGCAGCTCACTCAGGGTCTAGTGAAGTGGAGTTGTTCAGTTAGATGGATTTTCATAAAAATTGCTAGGTGTGGGAGGCAAGTGAACTTGTGAGAACTTGACATTGTGATCACACACTTAGCATACTTTGGAAACATGACAACATAGACCACCAGGACAACAAGACAAAGCATTGCCCTCTATTAGACTATCTGGAGTTAAAAGTGACAAGTGCGACACTTGGGATAAACCTTTGGATGATTGTTACGACACTTGTGCGATAATGCTTACAACTTTGTGTATGAGTGCGATGTGTGTTTACATAACTAGGAAAACTTGTATACAAACAGACCAACCTTCAAGGTCACTAGAATAGTTCCCAAACATGACATAACAATCAAACATGTCAAAAGATGACAGTTGATCCTGTTAGTCCTTACAATCTCCTAGGCTGAAGAGGAAATCAACAAGGGTGACCTCAAACCACTTCAGCTCAGTAGCTAGCCCTACAGAGCATGAGAGGGATCTTTCTAAGTCTCTTATCAGTGATATGACTTTAAAGAAAATGAATTATAGGCTAGATATGTGTATTTGTTTGTTTGTTTGTGAGTGAAATTTTTCTTTTTTAAGATTTGTTGAACTTAGGGTTTGGAGCCACAAGTATGTCTAGGTTGTGGGAATGTAGGAGCAAACATAAGAAGGAGCTAGATGTCAGAATCCATGGTGTAATTTGAGTATTTTTCAATGTAGTATAGAGGATATGGTGTGGAAGAAACTAATGAGCATAGATAAACATGATTTCATTAACTTAGGAAGACAAAACACATAACTATGAAAACCAAATAACAGAGCTTGAAAAACAAGAATTCTGAGTATTTTATCACAAGGAATTCATAGAAAGAAGAGATATAATGTAAATAAAGATGTTTAGGCCATGAGAAGACAAAATTAATGGAGTACAAGCACCATGAACTCACTAGGCTAGAGTTCCTTAAAAATAGTTGCGACTTGTATCTATATTAGCTTAAAGATGATTGCAATGCAAGCCTCCTTCACAAAAAGTTCAACCCTCTTCTCTTGAGGAGAAATGATACATATAGACTCTTCCTAGACCACTTTCCCACCTTCAGGAGTCGAATTCCTTGGTGGAGGAACTAACTCCAAGATTCTCTCCACCAACAGGTGAGAGTGAGAAGTTGAAACTCAAACACTTCATGAAGAGTTTGTTTAGGAGTTTGCTTCTTTTATGAGGCCTAATAAACATCAAAAACAACCTATGATGTACATTTATTCATGCATACATCACCTAGACTCGTAACTAGTTCCATTACATAGAGAATCTTGACTTTGACCAAGTCAGACTAGAAATTAGAAATTTTACACAATGAAATTTTCCAAATAAAAACACAGAAAGTGCAAAAGCGCAGTGTCGAATTTGAGATGCTTTTTAGGTGCCTTCCAAGGGTCAAAATGAAAATCTAAGAGAATGGTCAACTATCACTTCAAGTCTAGTTTCCATAATTATTTTAATTTAGGAATTTGGAGCATGGGAAGACCTTCAAACATCCATTCTCCCAAGGTCGCTCCAGAAGCGTGGTGCCTATCAAAAAATGGTCCAGAATGCTAGTTTTTTGCCACTTTTTTACATTTTTCTCCAAAACTAAGCCACCTCTGAAAAATCTGGGCAAATTATTTTTTAGAGGATGGCAAGACCTTTCCAAAAATGTAGACCTTTACTCAAATGGAGGTGTGAGGAAAAAGGACAGCACCGAGGCACTGTGCTTCTGGAGCAGCCGAATTTATGAACTTCGACCAACAATTCTCAAAGAACTAAAAATGCTCAAAATTTTATCAAAATTGGAGGGAAGGTGTAAAAATATTTTTTTTATAGCTTCATGGATTCTTCAGCAAGAATCTCCAACTTTCCCTCATCTGTTTGGTCTTTTTTGGCCTGCTTGAGCTTGTTTTCAAGTTGTTTTACCTTGACATTGGCAATCATGTTTTGAGCTTGATAGTGATGCGCCATGTGTCTGAGCAATTGATTGTCTCCATTTACCTTCTCAAGGAGCTTCTCTAAGTGTTCATTCACCCTATTAAGCCAATATTCTTTATCTTGATGAACCTCTAGGGCAATCCTATCTTCTAGGTCAAGATCCTCATTAAGCAGAATTTATTCTTGTTCCTCTTGCAAATCTTTCTTGAGGCCTCTTGTTCTTGGTATTTTCCTTTTTCATCTCACCTCTAATGCTTCAAGCTCACTTGATGTCATTATCTCCTTACCTTTGCCGACTTGTTGCACTAACTTAGATTTTTCCTTTTCTAGTATCAACTCCTTTGCTTTGAGTTGATTGTTTTCCTGTTCAAGGAATGATATAACATACTTTTCCCTTTCCAAATTGATCCTCAGCTCCTTGATTTGGTAGTCCTTATCCCTGATAGTTTGTCTCATGTTTGTGTTATGATCCTCAGTCTCTGCATCAATTAGGTCAAACTCATGTTCAACTGTCTTTATCCTTTGTTGTTGATTCATGCTTTGTCGATGAATAAGGCTTGGCCCCTTTTTCTCTGTGAGAAGAAAACACAAGCCTCTGCCCCTTCTTGTACACTTTAGTCACCTCGGGCTTAGTTACTTGAGTTTTCTCCATTGATTTTCTAGAGGACCCCACTTCTATTTGAATGAAAAATAAATTGTGAGGTATGAATGGAAATGAAGTGACGTGCAGGTGGATTTAGACAAAATGATAGAGGAGGTTTGAAAAAGGTGTATATGAACTTTGGAAGCTGATGAAAATGAGTGAAGAAAAAATGGAAGAGTGATTTGCTTGCAAGGATGGAAAACAGGGTTTGTAATGAAAAATGCCCAAAAACCTTTAGGAATGAGCTAAGGTTTTACATTTTGAGGGTTTAAACTTTGTTTTGAGGTGGGTAAAATGGTCAAAATGGCTCATTAAACATGTATCCAAGTGTAGGATATCATTTTACATGTTTTGGAAATAAAAAATAATGATGGCCATTTTCACCCTAAAATTTCCCATGCAAATTTTGCTACAAACCCTAACTTGGAGAACCATTGACATGAGATGAAATTAGGAAAGCAAAAGATGGAGGATGATGGTGTACTTACTTGTTCCTTAGCTTAGAAGTCAGTAAAATCAAACTTGCAAGTGAAAATTTGAAGTTTGGGAGAGTTTTGATGGATTTTGGAGCACTCTATCTTACGTGTAGCGTAGTGTTCCTACACATAGTGCAATGTTCCTACGTGCAGCGTCAAAGCGCAATGCAATTCACAGAAGCACAATGCCATCTTGCAAACCACTTTTGGAGGCCTTAAACTACTCCAAATTGAGATCTTGATAGCTCGATGGAAATCTCTTGAAGTATACTATAAGATGGATACCTCAAGCATGTAATTTCAACACTCCATGATGGAGAAAATTTGATTTTCCCAAGGTCACTCCAAAAACTCAGGGTTTCTCTAACAAGAGTGCAACACCAACTTGCAGATTACTTTTGGATGCCTTCCACTAATCCAAATCACAAGCAAAAGGTACCATTGGAAATATTAGGATGTCTGTTACACAATAGAGGCCTCAAGAACTGCCAAAACCTACTCCAAACCCCTCAAAAACTGTCTTGAAGTCACGCTATCCAGAAGTGCAGCAACTTTCCCGTAGCAAGTGTATTTGTGGCATTTCTTTCAAATCATAACACCTATAAGTAAATTGAAGGAGGTTTGTTTTCATTTGACTATAATGGACAAAAACCTCTTTCACTTTTGTAACATTATTCTCAATTTGGTCAAAAACATATTTTGAATAAAACATGTCCCTATGAGGAATGATGAGGAGAGGTAGCGTACTGCAACATTGTCTTATTTGAAATTAAATATTACCTTTACCTTTATTTTGATTTCCCTAAGCTGCTAACTCCATTTACCCACTTAATAACATGATGGACATGTTTTTTTTACATATGGTATCATGACGACACACGGAGTGGAAACCCTAGACCATGACCTAAAATGAGGAATTTAACCATTTGATGACCTAAGACACTTAAATGAAGATATGATACCTCGTTGAAGACAATGACCATGATGAGTGATGAAGACCATGAGTAAGTGAAGGGAGCAACAGTGACATAGACACAATAACCAATGACCAAATTTCTATTTTAAGACTCACTGAAATGACAAAAATTTGACTTGACACCCTAACAACACCTTGTAAGATCAAATTTGATCACTGGTGACAAGCTGAACTGATTGACACTAACAAATCCAACAAGAGAAAGGGAGAAAGACAAGTAGAGGAAACACACAGAATGACTTTCAGTGCTTGCAACCATGCATATCATTGAAGACGGAATGGTATCACAATGACAAGCAATCCTTCAAGCTACACTAAGAGGTGTATTTCAAAATGTGTGCTTCATTTTCCATACCTACCCTAAGGTTTATGCATCAAATCGAGTCTTTATGTGGTCCTAATCTTCCATCATACCTTGTGTTCCTTGTTCTTCTTATCTTTCTCCTCAACTCCTTGAGATTCATCTAGCATGTCATCCTTCTTCGTGGCCCCTAAGAGACATAATTACACAGCTTCAGCGGGCAATGACTATTGTGGGATGAGGTCCTGGGAGGACACATTTGCGTAGTTTCAGGATGCAAGACAAATCGGGCAGCTAAGGGACAAATTTGCATATTTTTAGGATGCAAGGAATTTTTGTGGGATGAGAACTTGGGAGGACACATCTGCACAGTTTCAGGATGCAAGGCATCCTAAGCAGCTAAGGGACAAAATTGAGTTGTTTCTGGAGATAGTGGGTTCTGGTTGAGGGAACGACAATGGAGGAAACCACTGTGTAGTTTTGAATGCTAAGCAAGTCTGGGCTTTCTATGCATTGCGTAGTTCCAGCATGCGAGGGAAAGGCGTGAGCGTTGTAGATGTGAAGTGCGCAGTTTAGGAAAGTTGGATGGGGCTTGGTTGTTGGGGAAACTCTAAAATTTGGCTAAGTGTGGGATCAGTGGAACTGATGTGAACATTGATATAACTTGACTATGATCACACACTTGAACACTTAGTGATACAACATAGGCCATCCATAACATATAACACATACTTCACTTAATGTAACAACCTTTGTGGAAGCTTACGACAAGTGGGCTCTAGTGAGAGAATTTGAGAGGAAAAAGGCGACATTTGTGTAAGAGTGTGTGAAATGAGTGTGAAACATGTCTCTGTGGTGAGGACAACTGATTCTCAAAAATATTTCCCCTTGAGGCAAAAAAAACTTCCCTTTGCATGACAAGTGATAACCCCCATGCCCAAAGATGACACATACTATATAAAAACAAAAGCGTGAACGACTCTTAAGATCGAAGAGGGAAGCTTGAAATCATCATCTTACCAAATAAGTGACTAAGGAACAATTGATCAAAGGATTCATAGTAGGCTCTGAAATTTAAGTATAGGCCAAAATTTTGGAGGGTGTTGCAACCGCTAAACCACATTCTTAAAGGACTAGATGATTTCAAGCAAATCAAAAAAGTAGACTTATATATGCTACTATCACATGCTTCTATCTATGATGTCATACTAGAGCAATATTCCATAATGATACATGCTTACTCCTTAGATGACCTTGTTAGCATCACGATCTTTACAATTCCCTCCTTCCATCATGCTTATTATTACCAAGCATAAGGACTACTTTGCTTATCCATCCTTCTCATTTTGCTTCCTTTGTTATGTACCTGCAACATTCACCGACAAGTATTACCAAGAAAAATACAAATACGAGAGCGTGATAATGACCTATGGTTTCATGGTTTTCGTAGAGGGTATTCTCCTAAGGTTCTTTGACACAAACCCTAAATTATTTTGATATTTCTCATAAAAATATCAACCTTAGGACTTTGATGTCATATCCTAGATTTAAATTCATTCAACATTACCATATACCATATACTATCTACAAAACCGTAAAGTCAAGAGTTAAGGTTTTTATGAGGGAACAAATAGATTATGGTTTCAAGTTCCACCTAGAGATTTCTAGTCCAAGTTTCATCTAGGGTTCCTAGATACCAAAACTTGCAAAGTTCATAAACCCCAAATCATATCCATGTTACAAAACCCTAATCACTTTATCGACCCTTTCATCATTTAAAACAAATATACATACCTGAAGAACCACATACGTTTGTCTTCTATGAATATTAATAGCTACTGTAAAGCCTTCTTCAAGATTTAAGAATATTGATCCCAAAGAATTGTCACCTTTATTTATTGTCACAATATTTCTATTTCCTTAGTACATCCTTCAAGGTGACCAATTGTTGCTCCTTTGAATTCATGTTAGTGTACATTGTAATTATCATTACAGTCCTTGTAACTCATCCACATCCTTCTTAAAGTAATTATGGACGACTTATCCTTAATTTGTTTTTTTTTAACAATAGGTCTAGTACCTATTTTTGGTTTTTATATTAATACTCTTGAAACCTCTTCTAAAACTTCAACCATCAAGATAGGGCTTCCATTACAGGTCCTTGCTTCAAACAAGAACTTGGGTAGGATACACAAGTTCTTTCCATTGCTTCATTGTGCCATCATTCTGCAACCTTGGCCCTCTAGTTATGGATTTGTTAACTATATTCATAGTCCCTCATTATTGACTAAAAGGTTCCTCATTTACAACCCTTCCCAACTAGATTTCCCTTTAGCCCCTCTAGCAACCTATTGTAGGCCTTTCCAACCCTTCAAAGGATCACCTACAGGACTCGACTTGCAACTGGGGCATATATAAAAAACATAAATATGTTTCTTGAGGAAACTCCCTTTTAACCAATCCTTGTGTTGATTATTTTGTGATTGTAGCTTAAAGGGGACTCGTTTTAAGCCCTTTCATCCCTCCTTAATTGAGATTTGTTCACCTATGAGAATTTTTCCACCCTAACAATAGATAAACTCATCATAAATTATGCCTTCGAACAATTTCTCTTTACATTGGTTACTTCTACTTCAATTTGGCTAGGTATTTATAAGAAAATAGTCCCAAAGGAAGATTATTCTTCTCTCCTTTTCTGGGTCTCAAGGAGCTGCATCCGCTCATGTTTGTAACCCTACTCAACCTTTATGGAGATTACAAAAATATGTAGAGAACTATAGCCCAAAAATTATCCTTTTACTTTGGACCTTGATATTGCTATCTCGACCTTCAAGACTGATTAAAAACAATATTTTCCTTGGTTTCTTGAAAAAAGTTCCTCCAGTGATCTTCTAGCTAACTCAACCTCTGACCTTAGCTCTAAAATCATCCTGGAAAATTGATAAGGGAAACATTTAATATAATATTTTCCATTACATGACAATTATTTGTGATTTATATTCTTCTTCTTCATTATTATGCTTATGTTCTTATCATCAAATAAATGCCAAAACAAGAATATCACAACCATACACAAGATATAGGCTCCAAGCTAGGGAAACACTTGTCCAAGGGGAAACCTAGAAAGAAATTATTTTCTTATAGAATCAACTTCAAAGGATACTTCCATGACCAAACCCTAGACCTAGCCTTCCATCAAGAACCAAGCGAACTAACCAACCTTCCAAGACAAGATCTCCAAGCAAATTAGGGCTCTTCTAGCCTTTCATCCCTTCCAAGGTAGGCTACAAAACTTCTTATAATAAGGATTTGAGGTAACCCTAGAAACCCTAGGGTACTCGAACATGTGAACACCAAAAATATAGATTTCAAACCTTCTCATTCCTTCAAGGCATTCCCTTCTTATTCGTTATAATTTTCTTGCTTTCCTAGGAAATTCAAATTCCTATTTTATTGCAGATCAAATCCAAGATGAAGCTTGATTGATGTATATTCAAGGAGGTCGAATTCCTTCTATATATAGCCTTTGAAGTGGCTCTTTAAGCCCAATATAGGTCAACTTCTACCTGGGTGGTCTAGTTGGTTCTTAGGAGCCTTCTAGACAATTCCATGTACAAAATAATTTTTCTTTTAATTTTCCTAGATAATGCCTGAAAGGGTATTTTACAATAATAGTGACTCTTTGACTCATGATAAACCTAGGAGACCTAATGAAAAATAACTTGAGCATGAAACCCATGATTCAATAATAATTCTCTTTTATTCTTTACATTATTTTTCCTTCTCCAAATGCGATTTACAACATTAGAAGAGTCACATGAAAATTATGAAGACAGAAACTAGTGAAATTCTTCAACATAGGTCTGGTTCTGAATAGGTGCACTTGAATCCAAGAGTACATAACACTATTTCTGATGACCTTTTGTTGCTCTCTAGGTGACAAATGTTATGGAATTTTCCTGTAGGCAATTAATTAGCGACATCTACAAACTAAGGTATATTAGTAGATAATGCACACAAATGTTCATCAAGGAAATCATCTTCTACCGGAATAGACTCATTAGTATCATGAAGTAAAGATAGGAAATCAACAACAACATTCTCCTTTCCAGGTCTATCAATAATTGTAATATCAAATTCCTGGAGGGCAAGAAGCCACTTGGTAACTCTGTCATGTGTAACTGGTTTATTCATAAGATAATAGATGACATAGTGATTAGTATGTACAAAAACAAGGTATCTTGTAACATAATGACAAAACTTATCTATGGCATGGACCACAACAAGAAATTATTTTTGAGTTACTGTAAATTTAATTTAGTTGGAGTTAATTTTTTACTGATATAGTAAATAGCATAATGATTTTCCTCTTCCTATTGACCCAACATAGGCCCAATGGATATATTTTAGGCATCACTATGTATGTGGAAATGTAAGGTCCAATTAGGGCCTCAGAGAATAGGATCAGAAGATATATTTTCCTTCAGAGTCATGTTAAATGCCAATTAACATTGATCATCCTATTGAAATTCAATAGTTTTTGTCAAGAGGTGAAATAATGGGGAAGCCACTTTCATGAAGTTTTATATAAATCTTCTATAATGTCCTACATATTCCAAGAATCCATGGACATCCTTTTGGGTAGTCAGAGTGGATAATTTAAGGATTGCCTCAAGTTTAGTAGGGTCCACTCGAATCCCCTCGTATGAAATATGGTGTCCTAATACAATTCCCTCTGTAAAAAAAAATTACATTTTTTGTTACTAAGGGAAAGGTTGGTTTCTTGATATCGGATCAATGCCTTCTCAAGATTCTTTAGAGCTTATTCAAGGATTTCCCCATACACCGTGAAGTCATCCATATATACTTCAAAACAATTATTTGTTAAATCAGAGAAGATTCAAAGAATAACTCGTTGAAATATTCACAATGGAAGTACTCGATAAGAAAAAGTGCCCCAAGGACAGGTAACGATTGTTTTATCTTTAGCTTCACGGGAACTTGAATTTGGTTATAGCAACTAAACCCATTAAGAAAAGAAAAGAATTTGTTTCTTGCAAAGGTTTTTGAGGACTTGATTCATGAAGGGAAGAGGGAAGAAATCCTTTAAAGTAGCTTTATTTAATTCCCAATAATCAATACATACTTTCCATTTGCAATTTTTTTTAGGGACAATGACCAGGGGATAAATCCATTTACTGTCAAAAATAGGGTAGATGAAACCCGCACATAATAGTTTATGCTACTCTTCTTTAACTATATGTTTGAGTGTTGGGTTCATTCTCCATTGGGGATTCCTAACAGGTTGATAATCCTCCTTTATATAAATATGGTGGGTACGCAATCTAGGAGAAATCCCATACATCTCAGTGTAATCTTATGAAAAAGCTTTACTATTTCTCTTAAGAATTTTCACCAATAGCTCTTGTTGAGATGGTTTCAATCTAGCATTAATGTTTCAAGCCTTCCCAAGGTAAATTTCAATGGTTTTGATTTGATCTTCTAAAGCATTAGACAAAACTATTAATTTCATTTGTTTGATTAACTCAATATGTGAACATATTTCCTAGGACTTTCTCCTTAGAATCATATTAATTGATGGATTGTTGTTGATGTGTGAATGTGTTAGAAAAGTGAAAATTAGGCCATCCTCATTATTTTTCTAAAAATTGGGACTTAATCAATGGTCAAAAGAGGTTGAGAAAATTCTTCGTCACTATGCAAAGAGAAAATATCTTGGTAGAATTTCCATGGAAAATAGTCATGTCCCTAAACATACAACCAATGTCGTAATCTATTGTGGCTAACCAAGGTCTTCCAAGAATTAGTGTGTAGCCTCCAAGGGTTGTCTTGGGTTGGAGGATCATGAAATCAACTGGGTATTCCCATGAATCTATTGGGACAACAATATCTTCTAACACCCCTTCTGGTTTTACAGTGGATCTATCAGCCATTTGCAGGACAATTAAGGTAGGCCAAAGGCTAGGTAGCCTTAGTTTGTCCAAGGTTTCCTTGGTCATAACATTAATAGCTACCCATAAATCTATTAAAATGCAATACATAAGGGTATTATTTATGTATACACTAACGATAGGAGTTCCCGGATTGGAATATTTTTTTGTAAAGACCTCATCTAACATTAAATCAACCAGTTTCCCAAATACTTGTATTGTTTTGGAATTTTTTTCTTCTTGCCTAGATTTTTCAAACAAAGTTCCCGAACAACCTTTGCATAAATAGGAACATCCTTGATATCTTGAAACAATGGAATATTTACACAAACATTTCTCAATTCCCCTAAAAAGTAAAATTCAGGTTAAGTAAGGGGTTTTTCAAGGCATAACCTCTATGTATAAGGAATAGATTTGGACTCCTTTTTAGGCGCGTGTTCATAATCAGAAAAGGTATTATTGGTTTAGGTAATTTATATTCCTAATCTTGGTCTTGAATGATGGGATAGGTCTTATTTTGCATGACTTTCCTAGAGCACAAATAGATGTCTTTACAGTCAACAACTGAAAGGGGATAGGTATGAAAAGGAAACAATTTAGTATTATAGGTGGGTTGAACCATATTATTATTATTTGGATTTGGAATAGGCTAGGTAGGCAACTGATTCTCTATTGATTTTGAGTTAGTTGATTGGAAGGAAATTGAATTTGTTGTGGGTGCGGTTGAGGAGGCATCATATTCCCTAAGGATGAGCGCCCTCTCCATCCCAGGGTCCACCCTTGACCCTACACCTAAGGAGGCCATTGTGGCCATGGCATAGGTCCAAGGTACCAACCAAAAAGGAAAGTAAAATGTTGGGAAGGATCAAGAGGTGTAGATGTTCGAGGAGGCCAGGGTTTTTTTTAGTGACAATTATTTTTCTTAGTCTCCCCATCTGCCTCTTGGAACATTGCTTTAATCCTGGGCAAAGAAGGGAATTCCTGAGTGGAATGCTTTTGTTCACAAATTCCACACACCTCTACATAATTCAATGGAAATTCTTGAAGCAGGTGCTTCTTCAGACATTTGGAACAAAATATAGCCAAGGCTAGCTCAACTTTTTCCTTCTTTGTTTTAGTTTGAATGGTGCCCAATTGTGAACTAAGTGTACTTAAAATATCAATTTTAAAATTGTCTAAACAAATTCCCAGACCGGCCTTAGTCGCCCCTGTTCCACCTAATTTACTAATCCAAGATATGATATCTCGAGAATTTCCCCATGTTTTACAATTCCTCTAAAATATCATTTATATAATTCACAGATTTCCTCACACGTTAATTGAGAAACATCCCCTGTGCCCATTAAGTTCAAGGTTTCTAAACAATCATTAGAGAAATTTTGAGGTAACAAATGAGCCTCCTAAGGCAAATTTATAATCATATTCACTTTATGAAAACCAATCACATTTTAGGGGATGAAATCATCCCCCATGGTTGAGGTGGCATTGCTTGAGTTAAAGGCACTTACTTTTCACATTCTCAATGGTGCATAAGAACTCATGGTTAACCATGGTAGTGCTCTAAGTACTTTTCAAGTTATAAAGTAAAATACTCATAATAAAGGTCATTTCACATTTTGTGAATAAAATATTATTATTGTCATTTCATATTTTTGAAAGAAACAATGCATATCCATACACAATCTTCATGTCTTTACACACTTTTCAATAAATATTATATTTTTATATTTTCATTTATTTATTTTTAAATTATATATTCATCTCATTTTTTGTTTGTGTGTCAAGTTGTCTACGTTCCTCCATACTTGACCTCTAGCTTGAGAAATCGCGACCCAAGGGCATCTAAGCTGTCAAAGTCACCCAAAGATCACACCTGGCCTAGGCCACACCAGCCCTAAGCTGATTGGATTTTAGCATGTCTCCTCCCCCTAGCATGGGCACAAAAACCTCTTCAAGGTTTGATCCTAGGTTGCCTTGCTAACAAGGCCCATCCTCGATTAGTTGTGCTAGTGGGACTTTCCATATATTCATCTCATTTTATTTAATATTACAATTTCAAATTAATTATAAGTTAATATCCATACATATATATTATACATATGAAAGAAAAATAAATAAAAATGTAACCTTGAAATTTTAGGATAAATCAAATATATGAATAATATTATTATAATATTAATAACAATACAAGCATATCTTTTTGTGTCAATATTTTTTTTTCATTGTATTTTCATGAAGAGAGATTACAGAAAATGTCTCAATCAACCCTTCTTCCTAATTCCAAACAAACTTGTTAGAATAGGGGGGCAAAGGATGTCTATGATAGAACTTTACAATGTTTATTTCTACCTGACATCTTAACGATATAGTACTTTTTAAAAAAATAAAAAAGCAACAACGACCAACAAAAACATTTCATCAATGGGGGTAGGGGGGTATAGGGGGGCTGCAAAATAGGCATCATGCTCATGCATGTGAAAATCAATATGCTTCACCTGAGCTTCCAGATTGCGGAGGTGGTCATTTATTCTGTGATGGTTCTAATGGAGAGAATCCAACTATTCCAGTATCTCGTTCTAGTTTTTACTACTGAATGTCATTTATGTAAGCAACAAGCTCGTTGCAGTCTTCATCCTTGTGGTTGAGAAGGATGTTGGTATTGAGCTAAATGTCTCGAAGTTGTTTAGCGAAGGGTTCCATGGTTATGGGAGCCTAAATTCTTCCTAGACACTGACCTGGGGAGAGTGCCACCTCTCCCTCTCGTGTTGTGCTAATTGAATTCTCTCAAGATGAGATTTTGTGAGGAGAGGGGTGACCAACATTTCCTAATTTCCACACCCATGATGAGGCCTCTCGTAATGTCAAGGAATTGATCTGGTAGATGGGGTACTGATGAAACAGGACTGAAGACACCCAGAAGTAAACATGCAATGAAAAGATCAGATGCAACAACAACACTTGTTAGGGGAAGAGGAAACCTGACAGGGATGGGCAAAACCAGATACACTACCACAAGCGTCTACCCAACAATTCAAGAGGAGAGGTTCGTTCCAAGCATCCCTAGATCTGGAAAGAGAGGAAAAAACTACTACCCAACCAAAAATCATAGACTAACAACCCTTTGACCAAGTAACAATGAAAGAGAGAATGAAAAGGAAAACCAAGGTGGGGAAAGCTTCCGAGAATGATCTAAAGAGACCTAGAAGGTAAACCCAACTCGACAACCCCACTGTTTCCAAGAAACACTAGCAAAAACCAAATCCATGAGATAGAGTCACAACCACCCCAGGGACCCCCAAGGCAACATACGACGCCCAAGATATTCCTCTGAGTTTGCTTTAAAACAAAGAGAACAATTCCTAATTCAGAATCACTAAGAGAGACTACCTTGAGCCAAAAAAGCTAGGGGGTGTAACTGAAACATAATCTCTAGTCCTAGATAGTGCTAGCACACAATTTTTATCTCAGAAGAGAACCAGGATCCTAGGTTCTCCTTTGAAATCCACACTAGAGCGAACCTGACTTCCATAGCTACACAACTTCAGAGCCAAAACCCTGACGAGCTACTATGGTTGCCATAACCCACTCCATCACTTTCCCTCTTACCAACATAAATCACAAAAATTCCCAATTATAACAAAACTCTGCCACCCTACTTAACATACACACAACCCCATCTAGAATGATCATCCGGGAGGTGTATAGGATAATGAAAGCTTGTGTTAAACGTCACAAGTGAGCCGCATGGTGGAGGGGGAAATCCCTGAGGCTCGTCCTGTTGTCATTTGGTCACCGCCATTGGGGAAAGGAGAATCATGTTCAAGGAGATTGTTGAGAGACTAGAGTTCCCCCTGGTCCAAATCAATTGCACTTAAAACATCATGCCACAAAGTGACCAAATCCCTGTGTTGGTTCATTGAACCCCTATGTTCCAACCAATCTACTACTTTATTACCATTACATAAGGCATGACCTATGGTAGATTAAGAAAATCAGCTCAAAATTTGTTTTATGTGATCCACCTGGGACTCTAAGCATCAGCTTTGCACTATTTTAGATGAGGGGGATCCGTCAATGATTTTTTGAATCATTTGGATTTCCATCTTGGAATCACCAACAATGTGTATCTTTTGGTAGCCCTAAGTATGAGAAACAGTGAGACCTTTTTCCAAGGCAATCAGTTCTGCCACATTATTAGTTGTGCTACCATAATATCCATAGTACAAGCCAATGGGGGATCTTAGGTGATTGCAAAGCACACCCCAAAAACCGACCAGATCAGGGTTTCCTTTGGGTTCCCTATTGAAATTAATTTGGATAAATCCCACAGGAGTACACTTGAACAAGGACGAGTACGAGATTAAGAGAGGAGAGTATCACAGCTTCAGGAGGGTCATCTTTCCAATCATCCAAGCCCCATTTCTCAGATAGAATTGTCTCTCTCAAATTCTCTTTACTATACTCCAAATATTGGCACTAGAAGCGGGATGTTCATGGAAATTTTCCCTATTCCTTTCCTTCCAAATATTCCAAAGGATGAAGCCTGGGGCTAAGCACCAGGCTCTGTTAGCAATTAGGTTTTTATAACGGGTTGATTTCCAATTCTCAATGGTTGTTAGGATGTCATCCTAGTTACAATCCAAAGAGCCAAATAAGACTCTAGCTAGATCCCAAACTTCTACTACGACGAGACATGAGTTCAAAAGATGTGACATCGTCTCTTCCTAATTTTTGCATAAGGGGCATTGTGATGGGCCTTAAAATCCTTTCTTAAGAAATTGATCCCAAGTTAGAATATGCATGTATCCCACTAACCATAGAAAATGGGCAATTTTTGGCCACATTTTCCATTGTCAAATGCAGATCCATATGCTTTGTTATTGGTTTTGATTGGCATTAACTTTAATTAGGTAGGCTTCTCTGATCGAATACACTCCCTTTATTGAGTAACCCCATCTCAGTTTGTATGGATCTTTGGAAATAGAGATGTGTCATTGTAGTAGCTGGTGAGATCATGTTTTCCAACATTCTTAAGGTGCCTCCACATTCCAGTCTTGAGTTGTTTTCCAAGCTCTCCATTCCTGTTGAGTGTTGACCTCCATCCAGTAATCAACTACCCTTCCCTTTCTTTAGTGAGATAGAAGAGTCTTGAGATCCAAAAGAGGGGCATCCTAATCTAAACATGATAATTTCTTCCAAGATTCTTCCTAAAACAGGGCAGTCCTACCATTCTTGATCTCCCAAAAAAAGTGGTCCTGAATAAGATAATTGTTCTGGTTAGTCAGGTTCCATATTACAGACTCGGGAGGAAATGAAGGATCCTGTAGGAGACTGCTTTGAGCCTTTCCTTAACCATGCTTTTGAGACCATATTCGTTTCCATTGTTTTATGCCTCTTTGTATCTAGCGCAACCAAAATTTGGCCCCTAACACAACATTCAAGTTCTTAGGGTCTCGCGGGCCCATACCTCCTTATGCTCTAGGAAGACAAAGCTTGTCCCACATGACTAGCGACCATTTCTTTTCTAGGGTTTCTCCTTTCCATAGGAATGTTCGAAAGACGTAGATTATATCGAGGTAGACCATATTAGGAGTTGGGAGAAATGATAGCTAGTAGATCGGGATGGGTTGGACAACAACTTTGAGTAGGGTTTGCTTGCCTTGAGAGATTAAGTGCTCTAAAAGTCCAGTTGGATATTTTTTTCATAAGCTTGGTGCTTATGTCTTTCTAGCATGAAATATAGAGGGATAGCCAATAGTGGGACTCCCAGGTATTTTGAAGGCAAGGAGTCAATTGAGAACCCAAGAATATGAGCCAAAAAGATCTGCATAGGACGAGGAGTATGGAAAAAATAAATATTTGATTTTTCTTTATAGAGGATCATACCTGAAGCTGCTTGAAATTTGGCCAAGGTCTTGTCTATCGCAAGAGCCTCCCAGACCATGGGCTCTCCATATAGAAGATTATCATTTACAAATTGTTGGTCAGTCATGGATATGTCCATACCCAGGAGGAGAATTTCTTTTAGCTTGTTGTTGCTCTTAGGTTTTGTGATCAGTCGACTCAATCCTTGAGCAAAAAGTATGAATAAGAAAGGGGAAATGGGATGCCCTTGCTTGAGACCCCTAGAAGAATGAAAAGTATCTGTGGGTGAACCATTCAACGGGATTGAGAATAAAGGATTTGATATCATGGAGACAATCCAACTAATCCAATCCTTTGCAAACCCAAATGCTTTCAACACCACTAGGAGGTAGGCCCAACTGAGGCGACCATAGGCTTTTGAAAGATCCATATTAAGCAACATTTCTTGTCACTTTAGCTTGTTAGAGAGTAAATAACTTCATGCATAGATACCATACCATCCAAGATCTTTCGGCCCTCAAAAAACCCAGATTGCTTTGGGCTTATGATGCTGCGTAGAATGGGTTTCAGTCATCGAACAAGGATTGAAGAGAGGATCTTATAAATCACATTACACAAAGCTATAGGCATGAAGCCTCCTAGAGAATTAGCTTCCTTATTTTTTAAAATAAGGGTAAGGAATTTTGCATTAACGCCATACCATAGTTTCTTGCGCCGCCTTGAGTCCTCCATGAGATCTACAATTTCTGCTCCCAGAAAGGGCCAACAAGCTTTGAAAAATTCTAAGGTGAACCCATCAGTGTGTGGATCCTTATTTGCTAACATTTCTTTGATCACATATTCTACTTCTTCATATGATATGGGCCTCATTAAAGCCTCATTTTGGTCTTCAGTGACAAGATTGGGGATATGGCGGGTGATTCTGGCTATATCCTATGCGCGATATTTGTCATATTTAATTAGCAGGGAATAGAAAAACGAGATTAGTTCTCATTCCATTTCTTGATGATTCTTGAGACAAGACCCATTTGTGGAGGTAAGAGATGTAATGCGATTATATTGTCTATGGTTGATCATTGACCCATGAAAGAATTTGGAATTTCGGTCTCCCTCACGGAGCCATTGGATCCTAGATTTCTGTCGCCAAAGGGTCTTTTCTTGCTATCTCTGCTCTTCCAGTTGATTCCAAAGGTGACCTTCCTTTCGTGCCAAGTCTTTGGTGTGCCCTTCACACATGATTTTGATTTGAATTTCTACCATTTGACCTTCCAACCATCTCTTCTATGAAAATATATCCCCAAATTCTTCTTTGTTCTTGGTTTTGATGTGAAGCTTGAGAGCCTTGAGCTTCTGCTGAAAGGTTTTCAAGCGGGATCCGTCCAACACTGCTATGTTTTTCCATCATTCCTCTAATTTTCCACAAAGCCATGACAGCAAAGCCAAAATCTCTCAAAGTGAAATGGCTGATGTTTTGGGGTAGCTTGAGTGGACATGTTCAGACAGATGGGCCAGTGATCTGAAACAAGCGATGACAGGATAGATGCTTTGAGAAGGGGATCTTTGAGGATCAAATCTTTTGAAAGGATAATCAATCTAGCTGGCATGCAACTTGGTTCTAACCACCTCTCCTATTTTTACCCAAGGAAAAATCATAATTTTCATTAATAGGTTGAAAATTACATGTTGTAGATGCTAGAAGCATATGCTTTATGTGTGGTCATGTCATTATCTGTGATGTACTATAAAAAATATATCTATCCCAAGATTGGGAGACTGTTAATAATTACATATGATATGTTCTTGTAAAAAATAAACATGAATACGCAGAGCAAAATGTTTAAATACATTTAAAATCCAGTAAAGGTAAATAAATCAGGGCCTGTTGACCCCATTCTGCTACTGGTCCTCATATGGTCGATGATAATATCTGTAGAAGTCATGATCAGTCTGTTCTTGAATCATCCAAATCCCTCGTGGCTGGTGTGAGGCTTCCTTGCAAAGTTCGTCAGAAATTTGATTGTGTTCCCTGTATATATGATGACAAGAGATATAACCAAATTGTGTTTTTAGCATCATAGTCTCATCCAAAATATGCCAGAGTGTGTGTATGTGACATGTAGATTTTTTATTAAACCAGTTTATGATTATTTTGGAATCACCAAATATCTGTATGCGGCAACATCCCTTCTCAAGTGCAAAGTATAATAAATGATGAAGTGTAATGAGTTCAGCAAAATTATTTGTCCCATCCCCTAGTCCCATATGAATCTTATAGAAATGATTATTTGTGATGTGTAGTAAGATACCTTCACCACATCCATGTAGCTGTGTCTAGCTATTAAAATATGCCCATGGAAAATTTGTGTCAATAATCTCAGCAGAGATATTGCGAGCTATAGAGGGGTGGTCTTCCTCCGAGATGCTATGATAAATAGAGATAATGTGAGCAGTAACATGTTGCCAGCGAGGTAAAGTACCATAGAAAATGAGTTTATTCCTTTGAATCCAAATAGTCGAGCAAATAAATATGGAAAGGTTTAGATCCTATGTGTTTGTGCTGCCAACCACCACAATTTCCATGTTTCCAATATATTTTCACCTTGCCACCTAGATTGAAGTTGTAGTAGTGTAAGTACCTCTTCCCAAAATTCAATAGTAATAGGACATGTAAGAAATAGGTGATCAATAGATTTTGAGGCATGTTTGCAAAGAATACACCATGTTGGGCCATGATAAGTTCGCTTTTGGAGATTATCCCTGGTAGGTACTTTGTTTCAGATAATGCACCACATGAATAGCTTAGCTTTGGGTGGCGCCTTCAATTTCCAAAGAACATTCCACCACCAAGAAGGTACAGGGGGTTAATGACTAGAATATATAAATAGATAACCATACTTAGGGGAGTATTGACCGTTCTGTGAGTGAGCCCAAATTAGCTCATCCTCCCCCTCAGTGATCCGGATGTGAGATTCAGCAAGAGAATTAATATAAGATTGTGAGTTATTTTTCCAGATAGGAGGGATGCCCAACAGTTCAGCAGATTTCCACACTTGTATGAAGATATAAGAGCTATCCTCGTAAAAAATATGAGCAAGTCTGGTAATACCAACATTGGTAAGGAAGTGAAGAAGTTCGTGAGGTAACTGATAAGCATTCCCGCAACCAGACCAAGGATCCAATCCAATGCGAACCAAGTGACCATTTCCAATACTCTAGGTCAATTGATCTCTGATAAATGCAAGAGAGTTGAGAACCGCCCTCCAAACCGTAGATATGTTTGATTTGTTCCAAGTAGGTTTCCTGATCCAATCGAGAGAATGGAGAGGGGAGATATACTTCTGGGTGACCACCTCTGACCAGAGGTTCCTGGAAGTAAGAACGCTCCAACCCATTTTGGCTGCTATAGCACTAGCAAAGGCTTCTAAGTTTTTCATACCACATCCTCCCCATTTTTTTGGAAGAGAAATAATGTCCCATCTAGCCCAAGAAAAGGCATTCCCATTGTTTTCCCTTCAACAAGAATCTACAACACAGTTGTTGAATTTTGTGTAGTATGCCCCTCATAATCCAAGCTAGAGACATCCAATACACCATAGTAGTCTTCAAAATAGATTTGATGAGAACAAGTTTGCAGCCCTAGATAGCCATCTATGATGCCAAATATTCAGTCACCTTTTGATCTTTGTCACAATCCAAACCGAATCAACAACCTTGAGTTGAAATCCTAGATATTTAAGCCCTTCATCAAGGGGGACGATGGTATATGTGAATCTTTGTTGGGCTATGTTGATTTCATTTGGAGAGAAGCCAATAGATGTTAGAGTCGATTTTAGTTGATTTCATTCCATTCCAGTAGCAAAACAGAATGATCAAAGAACAAAGGAGAATGCAGTAATATCACCAATTGATCCATTGAGAAATATGAGTACATCGTCAACAAAAAGGAGGTGGGTAAGGATGCAATTGTTAGTGATCTTGATTCCCATCAGTATTCCCTGTATTTTTTCCTTTGTTATGAACCGACTCAACCCTTCCATGACCAGCAAGAAAAGAAGAGGTGAGAGTAGACAGCTTTGTCTAAGGCCATGCTCAACATAAAAAAAAGGTGAGGTAGAGCCATTGATAAGAACACTATATGAGACATTAGAAATATAACACATAATCCATTGAATGAAAGTTAAAGGAAATCCCAGTCAATAGCATACTCAGATAGAGCCAACTAGTGCAATCAAAGGCCTTAGCCAAATCGATCTGAAGTTTCATACCTTTTGACCTCTTGATTTTGATGGAGTGAAGGACCTCCTGTGCAGCACCAATTTCTTCATGTATCTGCCTGTGGTTAAGGAAAGAAACTATCTCGGGGATATATACCCAGATAAGATAGGCTTGAGGTGATTTGCTATAATCTTTGCAATGATCTTATATATGCAGTTGCAAAGAGATATAGGCCAAAAATCATTGAAAGTTCGGGGATCATTCGATTTGGGTATGAGTGAAATGAAGGTAGAATTGAATGCATCATACATTCAGCCAGTCACCTTGCATTCTTCAATAACCAGGAGGAGATCATTTCCCAGTACTTCAAAAAAGGCAAGGTAAAATTCAACTAACCATCCATCTGGACCAGGGATTTTGTCTTTCTTAAACTATTTAAGAGTGCCTTCTAGTTCTCCGAGACAAATAGGTTGAACAAGATCCTCTGCCACTTCATGATTTCCAAATCTAGGGAAAAGCCCAGCCACCTTGATGATCTCTACAAGGGTAGCATCCTGTGGAGATCTGAATAGTCGACTAAAATGTGTTGTGTCGAGGATAGCTAGTTGATTAAAGGTCTTTACCTGGTGACTAGTATCATCATCCAAGTGCCATATGGTGTTGATAGCCCGTAAACCATTTGCAAACCGATGGTAATACTTCGTATTATCATCCCCTGACTGTAGCCAAATAGCATGACTCGAGAGTCTGTAGGTTTCCTCTCTATCCTTCAGGATTCTGTTCCAATCTACTACGATTTTGATTAGTCGATCTTTGGCTTCTAGGGATACAAAACCACAACCATCATTGTCCACCACATTAGCGAGTTCCATTTCAATGTCTTAAGGATATGGTCATCCTTAAGTCCTTTTTCTCTAGCCCATTCAATATATTTCTACTTGAGACAGAGCATGTTTTTAGCAAATTCTTCAAAAACAGATTGACCAGGAGAATGAGGGTGAGCCGTACAATAATCAGTGACCATATTAATATATCCCTCATCTTTGAGCCAAGTGGAGTTGATTTTATAGGGGGCTTTGGGATTACTATCAGCACTAGCAAATTCAAGGTAAATGGGAGAGTGGACAGACAAGTAGAGCCTACCCATTGCCAATATAATGAAAAGTGGTCCAAAAGAGGTTCTTTTACGAGGAACCTGTCTAACCTTCTGGAAATCATGGCATCTCCAATCCTCTGATTATGCTAAGTAGGTTGAGACCACGCCATAGGAATATCAGATAGGTGATGATCCTCCAACGTAGAATTGATATGATCAGATAGAGGGTCAATTTGTCTGTTATGTCCCCAGGATTCTACATGACCAATATAAAAATTAAGGTCACCTCCAAGGATGATATTGTCAGCTTTCATGTACGAGAGATTAAGGAGATTTTCCCAAAAATATTCCCAGTTGATGCAGGATCCATATACATTAATAAGTCTCATCTCCTTCCTGAGATTAGAGATAGAAATATCATCTCTAAAGATACCATCCCCCCCCCCTAAATATTAAGTAGTTTGACAAACCGAGGATTATATCCCAATGCCATGCCACCAGATCATCCATGGACATCCAATGCATTAAAATGCCAAGCAGAAACAAGGGCTTCTAAAGAGGGGATGATCTGGTCACAAGGTGCAATAGTTTCTTGTAGAAATATGATGTTCACCATCTCAATCTCAAGCAATCATCTAAAGGCTAGTGTTTTGGTGGGACTAGCCATCCCACGACAATTGTAAGATAACCACTTCATGGAGAACCAAGGGGGAAGAGGTCAATGCTCTAAGGACCTTATCAATAGGGAATTGGTGACCATGAGTTACATCCAATCATGCCTGGAAAATAGCCTTGGACATATTGGAGTGTCTGCCCTGAGGGGTTTTAGTGGGCAAAGGGGGTGGAATAATTCTGATGCCACAACAATTGCCAGATGAGGACCTGGAATGTGAACAAAGGTTGTAGTGATGACTCCGACCAGAGCCAAAGGAAGGCTCAGAAGAGGGGACAGATCTAGGGACATCAAGTATAGATGGAGGAGTGGTGGTAAAAGTGGGAGGAGAGGGAACCAGAGTGCACGAAATAGAGGGGGGGATAAATGCAGGTGCAGACATACAATTTGAAATGGATGTACAGTGAAAATAATCAATTAAATATGCACAAGTAAAAGGGGAAGCAGAGGAAGAAATACATGCATTGATGGTCGTAGCTACCACAGCCACACAGGATCTGGTGATGCGAGGAGATGGGGGATGAACAACTTCCTTGCTCGGCCAACGGTTTGGCTAGGTGATCTTTGATGGGAAATCATCAGTGTGTGCAGGTCTCTTACCCCGTGAGTCCATAGGGTTTCCTCTGTAATATTTTCTAAGCAAGCCACCGATGTAGAGGTGGAGGAAAGTAGAGGGCAGTCGTGCCCAATTTTGTGGCATTCATCGACAACGATAGCGCCGCCACCCACCCCCCCCCCTCCCATTGTTAAGAATATGAATGCGACAAGTGTTTCTCCAATGAATCTGTAGATTCTCCTCTAAACCTTCTCTTGTATCCAAATGCACCAGAATGCGAGCCATAGCCATGTTCTCAATGAATATGTAAGATTTGTTGTAATCCAAGAAGGTCCCTAGAGCATTTCCAATTCTCTTAAAGACATCTTCAGACCAGAAGTGAAGCAGTAATCCAGGAGAACAGACCTAGATTTGGCCAATCCCCAAATGTTCATGCTCTGGGTCAAAGAGGGGTCTCCATCGCTTGAGTAGAACCGGTGCAAGATCAATGTGCCAATACTTAGAGAGGGCCCAAGGAATGAATTCAAGACATTGGAAGTGAAGTGAAAACTAGTTGCGAGAAAGAGTAACCACCGACAATAATTCATCAAGCATCTGACCCCAAATTTCTATTATCCATTGATGCAATCGAGCAGCAATATATGATCTTCCACAAACTCGTCCTACCATTACCCTATCCGCTGTATCGAGCACATCAGCCATATGGAGGTCTTCGCCAAAGGTGAGAGATATCTTTCTACTCCTAGCCTTAACTCGTTTGTACTTCTTGGTAGGCCTAGTCAATTTTCCTAAGGGGGGTTAGCAGATGGGATGGAAGGTATGCCAATTCCAGTACTAACCTGAGGACCCCTGCCCAAATCCAGATGTAGAAGAGAGGTTCCAACGAAGAAGCCTGAAGTGGGAGGGTTTGAAATCAAAGGGGGCAGGACAAGGGAAGAAGGAAAATATGAAGGGGGATATGAGGGCCTAGGTTCGAAGAAAAGGGAGGGATAAGGTTCCCTGAGGTGGTAAAAATAGGGGGTTCTGGTGAAAAAGAGGCAGAGGGATGGTCCAAACAGGATGCAAGGAAATGGAGAGATGCAAGAGAAGGATGGGAAAAGTCAGTACCCGGCATGAAGAAAGAGTCATCAAGAGAGCCAGAAACTGGCAGCGAAGATGTAGATAGACCGGCCAATGGCAGAAATGGTTGAGCCAGAAGGGAGAGGTGAGGGAATACCAGAACCGAAAAAACTCTAGGGTCACTGACCAATGATGAAGGTAGTTGTAGTGAGATGTTAGAAGTGGTGACCGACAGTTGTGGAGGTGAATCCATCCAGATGGGCACCAAATCATATCGGTTCTCTGAATAATCTACTTGTCTTCCTCCATCATAGCCGACAGAGAGCGAGAGGAAGGAAACCCAAAAAATGTGTCGGTTGACAGTTTCCAGACAAAGACCGAAGAGTTCCCTAAGTTCCAGAATAATGGTATGCAGATACTGACAGCAAGTAGTGGAAATCAACAAAGAGGAGAGTAGGAGCCTAGCCCCAATCATGGGTAGAAGGAGCCTCAGAAGAGTGTGCTCGAAAAACAGATATGCGGTTTCACTATAGCTCCATCGAGCCGCTCCCGGTCGACCACCTCTCCTATTATTCCAAGTGTAGCATACCTTATTTGGTTGCTATGTTGGCCAAATGAAGATCGTTTATCAAGTCATTAAAAGCCCAAGAGCAAGGGTCTAAGCGATGGATCCCTCCATGTTTTTCATCTATATGGTGGATCATATTGAAGTTGCCCCTAATGATCTAGGAAGAAATGGCGAAGTTGGTATGCAACCAAGCTATTTATTTGAGGAAGTGGTCTTTGGTTTGCAGGGTAGATGGTCCATATACGACTGTCAAGTCCATCCACATCTCTGAACCAACGAGTCAAAAGCTGCATAAGAGGGTAGAGTGCATGCCAATCCAATCCTTAAAGATAACCTAATTGAGGTCTTGCAGCACCGCAATGCCTCTCCACCCATCCCTATTGCGTCAATCATCATCACTTCGATGTTACACCAACAAAACTTACTTGCCTCCATGATTTTATCTGCCATCATTTTTGTCTCCTATAATAATACAATATTTGGTTTAACCTTGTTATTTTTTATTTCAGAGAGAGGAGCTTACCTTTTCTATTTAAGCCCTGAACAATCCGTCAGATGATTTTCTTTGAGGGGGCAAGTGGAGGGGGGTGAGGGAGTGCAGGAAGTAATCCATCAGCTGCCCCATTTGACCAGAGTTGAGTAGAAGTTCACCCGCTTCTCTAAGAGCTTCCCTTGTTGATTTCTTGCACTTTTTTCCCTTTGTCTTATGTTGTGATCTGGTAGGGTGAGGGCCAAAATGCCCCCATCTTTACTCGATCCTAAAGGTGTGGGATCACCCTCTTGTTTCTCCAGAAGCACTCTTCATTGGTTGAATATATTGGGAAAGTGGTCGTGCTGATTTACAGGAATGTCCTTGACATCCACTTTAAGCCAAACTCGAAATATTTATAAGATTTTTTGTTCCTCTGCCCCAAGTAGATTGTTTTTTTCCTCCACTTCTAGGACACTACTTGTTTGGATGATGATCTCCTTTATATTTCGATATTCTTCCATGGATTTCGATGATTTCCTCTTGGACGGGGCTTTATCGATCTATGGAACGAGTTGTTTATCCACTTCCATTGCCTGTAAAGGTTGTTGTGTATATGCTACCCGATCTGTTAACGCAGGCTCCAACGTCTCAAGAATCATAAAGGGATTTTCATCCCCTCTGAGGGGGGGGTCGCTCTGGCACTTGGCGGGTCGATCTAGATCTTAGAGGTGATGAATTTTGACTGACATTGGGTAGTAGAGGTTGATTCCTCCGTGGACAGTTTCTCCTTCCTCCTACTAGATGGAATCCCTCTTCATCTTGATGTAGGGATGCATGTTAAGCTTCCTCAGAAAGAACGAGGTGGCAGTCTTGGAACAAGTGCCCATGTTCATGGCATTGACGACATTTGAAAGGAACATGTTGATAATCCAATGGTTGGTTCCAGATGTTGTCATGATAAACTAGATCTATTGATTCCAGGAGGGGGTTGTGAGATATTCATGTGAACTCTGCAACCTAGGGTTTATCAACCTTTCATTAGTTTTTTGCAGACCCTCCATTGGCTCCCTTCGGCCAACAGACCACGCCAAAGCTGAACTTCTTGAGTGTATCAAATCACCCCTTAGAATACGAGAAGTGGAGTCTCTATGAGTGGCCCCTCGCATGGGCAGGGGGTGGGGGGGGGGGCTCCCTCCTTCCGCAATGTTGTGAATCACACACCCTTTGCACAATTGAGGCAAGCAAGATCAAGAGCTCATGTGACTGTGGCTACAGAGACCCATATAATGGTGGCGCAATGGCAGGCGCATGGCTGCAATCGGTGCCTCCAAAAAGTGGAAAAAAACCCTAAGTTCGTTATCCTCAATAATCATTTGGATAAATCTCCCCAGTACATGAAAGATCATGCCCTGATTTGCAAATTCTTGGACATTTGGCCCTGAGAACATGACATTATATAGTGGATCCAAAACAAATGATCACCCCAGGGGCAGATCGAGATCTGTCTCAGAGCCAAGGGCTTCTTTATGGTAATTTTTGGAGATCTGGAGGACAAATAGCGAGTTTTTGAGAATGGCCCATACTTCATGAAAAACGTTGGGCCCTTCCAAAGCTATTGGGAAGAATGCTACAACCCAGACAAAGAAGAATTCTAGGTAGCTCCTATTTGGGTCCAGTTATTCTCGCTCCTGGAAGACTTCTAGGAACATGATATTCTAGAAGGGACATGAAATGCAATTGGGCAATTCATGAGAGCCTCGGATGATCACCAAGAGAAGGCGACATGCCTCATATGCCTGTATCAACATTAGAAATACAAGCATATTAAAATTAAAGAAAAAGGTATTTTAGTTTTGTGTGATTTATAATTTTTTTAATAAACCGATCTTAAAAATTCTGCTTAATTTCAAGTTATTGAATAATATGTAAAATTATATTATTATAACTTTTTTAAACAAATCAATGTGATAAATATTATAAAAAATATATTATGTTTTTCCAAAATGGAAAATAAGATTCTACAACCCAGTATAAGAATAGATATCACCTAAAAACGTAAACAAATAAAAGTAAACATGTAAACTTAAAGATAAATGAAAATACAATGTTTAACCATTCCAATATATCGACTCTAATGAAATAACATGTCTATTATAAATTTAACACACAAAAAAAAAAATCGAAATGTATGAATTGTATTTGTGAGGAAGCATTTCGATGAAAGTGCAAAGTGTGAAATTATATTTAGGAAAAAGTTTTTTCCTTTTTCAAAAGAAATAAGTCCCGCTCAAATTATTTCCTCCGTTGAATATATTTTTCTTTTTTCTATTAAAATAAAATCGGATTTTAAAAGAAAAATTAAACTGCAGATGAAAGGTTCACCGGGATTTGAACTCGGGTCAGATTTTAAAAATTCTGGGTTACCCTGCTAGTCGATCTGTGATGCTTTTGTCATTCATATTATTATACACCGAATTTTTAACTCGGGTTAAAAGACTTAGTTTGAATGTCAGCTAACCCTACCGGGTACGGGATAAATTCTCATTCTTGAGACATGAAGAAGCACAAAAGAGAGGTTCCACCGAGATTTGAACTCGGGTTACTGGATTCAGAGTCCAATGTCCTCACCACTAGACCATGGAACCACGAATGGTAATACACCAGACTTAAAGATATTCGACTGTCCTAATATTTTTTTTTTAATAAAAAAACCTCGCGTTTATTAACACGCTTTTTTATGTTTAGAAAATGGTGCTTTTCATAATATAACTAAGAGTTTGCAATACACTTGCCCGACAAATCCATAATGAAAGATCGGGGAATCAATTCTATGATTGACCAAATCAAAGTTTTTCTATGCCACGACATTGTCATGTTCTGGTATGGATTCCTTTAAAAAAAGAGACCATTACTATATAATAAATGTCTCTTTTAGATAAAGTTTTGTTTTAAGTTAATCTTCGTATAATTTTCAAGATACGACTTACTTAGGTAAAAGCAAAATTTGGAAACGTAAAATTAGAGATGTTTATGGATCTTAGAGATGCCTTTTAACCATATGTTAACTTTAACCACTTTAACTTTAAGAATAATGAAATGGTAATCTAAGTATAATTTAGTTATGATATATAATTTAAATAATTATACAAGAATGATATATAATTTAGTTATGATTAATTATGTATTGAAATATGTATATAAGTAAGATTTAATTAAGAAAATTATAAATTATTTTTAAATTTATAAGTAAATATTTAAAGTTCAAATTGTACACATGTTTTTAATATATAATTAGATAGGAAGGGAAATAAAGTTCACATATAACTTTTGCTCACATTTAAAAAATATAATTAAAGATAAAGGAAAAGTTGTTCGATATGTGATTAAGTGAAATAAAATTCACATATAACTTTTGTTCACATTTTAAAATATAATTAAAAATAAAGGAAAAGTTGTTCCATATAATATGTGATTAAGGTGTATTGATGGAACATATAAGAAAGAGGAGGAATTGCTAATTTAATCTTTAAGGAGAATCCTCTACTTATCATTTCCTTAAATTAAACCTTAATAGTGAGGATGAATCCTTAATATTCAGTGATAAATAACATTACTCTAATTCAAACATTTCTAAACTTATTTGGCAGTATATGCATTTATTTCATTGTTGATATATAAATACACTATATGCATTGATTTATGTGTGAATGTTAATTTTAAACCTATTTTATTAAATGCATTGATGCATTTATTTTAGTGTCTATTCAAAGTAATTATTGATTATTGACAAGATGCATTGATTTCCATGTTGCAGTAGCTAACATAACCATTTCGTCTCATAATAACCACAAGGATGATGTGTCTGTTGAGAGCATAAGAAGACAAAGACGTGAACGTGTTAGACAACAACAAGAAGAAGAAATAGAGAATTCAAAATAAATATGCGGTGAAGAAAGAGAAGATCGAAGAAAGAAGAAAAGTGAAGAACAAAAATTAAACCGAGAAGCATATCAAAAAGAATGTCAACAAGAAAATCAAAGAGCATATCAAATGAGCATATAGACAAAGAAAGGCACAACAAAAATGAGAAGAAGAAAATGCACATCAAATGACAATAGAAGACTCTGAAGAACAAAGGGTGAATAGAGAAAATCAAACAATATATCAAAGAGTGTATCGACAAAGAAGTGCACAACAAAAAAGAGAAGAAGAAACTCATCAACAATGGAAATTAGGGTTTGTGCACATGTAAGAAACTCATAATTCCTAGTTAAGAGCACGCATTTAATGCATATTTATTATTTTTTATAGCTTTTGGAATGCTGGAATGCCATGCATGAAGATAGAACACATATGATATGCATGTTTCTCGAAGAGAAAACACATATTAAGTGACAGTCTCTTTAAAGTTGATTTGAGTGGAACAAGGATATTGGATTGGATATATCATGGTAAAAGGAGTCATTATGATTAATCATGACTAAATAAATATTATAACAATTAACAAATTTTGATCTAACTTAGCCATTCTCCCTTGATTTATTTCAAATTTAGGATGAAAAAAACAATATTACAAGTAAATAGAGACTTTAAAGTTCATAGAGGATAATTTGTCAAACCAAGAATCTCTTGCATCATACTCTTTTGGTTGGAAATTGTGAAATATTATTCACAAAGCATATGAACAAAATTTCTACACTTGATAGTGGGTGAAAATGTGAAGTTGGGTTACATTTTTTGCCTTTTTTTTAAGAAAAAAATATCATTTTTAGAAGTTTTTCAACTTTCAGCAAGCCAAAGCAATTTCTTTGTTTGGAATTTCATTTTAAAGTGAACAGAAAACTTGTCAGAAATTTTATTAGTTTTCTATTGATTTTTTTTTAATTATTCACTATGTCCACTTAGCAATTATTTGACTGTATGTTCTTTAAAAACCAAGGGATTCATAAAATGTCATATTTTTTGGCACTAGTGTATTCTTTGTTAACCTGCGATTTTTGAAGAAAAAAAGTGTTGCAACAATCTAGACAATCTCTACTTCATATGGTTATATTTATGAAACCAACTGATGCACATCATGATTACTATAATTTTTTGAATTCAACCAATATGAAAAAACCACATATTTTGAAGATGTTTAACATAGCGTCGTGTTTCTCAACATATTAGTTAAAAACTAAAAATCTAAAAACTACCCATTAAACATGACGGACCAGCGTAATCCACCATAAATTTTTCATATATTTTTACAGTGTATTTTGAAATATACAAAATTTTGATTTCTTTGAATCATAATGACCTTCAGAAATTTTTTGCACACATTTTATTTGAAAATTAATTAAAATTAGCAAATATCAATGAAATTCCATAAAATTTATATCTATTGAAAGTAGATTCAATTATGCAAATGTTGGTGTTGGTTCTGAAAGTAAATTTACCATATTTGATGGAGTTTAACCATTCTGAATTTGGAGAAAGGTGATCAGAGCTGAGTTGTTGCAGAGTTGCAGGTTTTCGGTCGAACAAAGTAGTTTAGCTAAATTTATAAAAAAATCAGCCGAATTTTTATTTACCATGGACAAACGCTAAAATAAACAAGACATTTTTTCGACCGAAGTTTTTTAAAAGTTCAGCCAGAAAACTATTTATGTTTTCCATCGGCCTCAAAATTAAAATGTTGCGGCCCTCCAAAAAAATTGTTTCAGCTAAACACTATAAATAAACTCGACGGAAACATTATTTTCACACTCACATTCCTCATTTGGGCTGAATTTTTAAAGTCTTTTGGGTTGAATTTTTAAATTAAGTCTTTTGGGCTGAATTTTTAAAGTGAGTTTTTTGTGCTAAATTTTGAAAGTAAATCTTTTGGACTGAATTTAAAAGTGAGATTTTTGGGCTGAATTTTATAAGTGTGTTTTTTGGGCTGAATTTTGAAAGTGAGCCTTTTGGGTTGAATTTTGAAAGTGAATCTTTTGGGCTAAATTTTGAAAGTGAGTTTTTTGGGCTGAATTTTGAAAATGAGTTTTTTTTTTGTTGGATTTTGAAAATGAGTTTGTTTTTGTTGGATTTTGAAATTGACTTTTTTGGGTTTGATTTTAAAAATCTACATAGATTGAATTACCATGGAAAATCAAAGAAATTGCAAAAGAAAATATAATCGAATAAGAGACATTGAGGATCGTAGAAAATACTCGAGAAACTATTACAAAAGAAAGAAGGAAGAACGCTTAAATATAGAAATGGAAAATCGACCTCAACAAGAAGTTGAAGTGGGTATGTAAATGTAAATATTATAAATGATATTTAAAATCTAATAGTGTATTGTGGAATTTATTTTTTATTTGATGGACTAATTTAAAAAATATTTTGCAATGTAAACAGAGAGAGATTTTCCTCATAAAAATCATGATGAGATTGAAAATGTTGAAAGACAAAGTGAAAAAGATATTGAACCAATGGTTGATGATGTTGTTGAAGATGTTGAAAGAGATTGAAGTGAAGAAGTTGAATCACCACTATATATATATATATATATATATATATATATATATTATTATTATATTATTATATATATTATATATATATATATATATATATAGTTGTCATGTGTATTATTGAAATTATACATATTTATTTAGTTTCAATTTCATTCAAACTCTTCTTTTAATTTAATTATTTAAGTATATTTATATTCATTTACATTAAATTCTCATATGTACAGACGAAATCAATATCGATGATGAGATGTTAGAAAATGTGGACACTGGCACATATGGAGATAAAAAAGTTAACCATGCTATACGATATCGTGTTAAGCTCGTTATTGATAAGTTCTTCAAAGATGAAAATGTGACAATTTAAGCTCAAATTTTGAGAGGTCTCTTAACATCAAAGAAATTAAAAGAAGCTACAACACTATTGGGTATTCAAAAATCAACAAAAGATAAAAATGTAAAGGAAAATGTGATTCAAAATATAAATAGTCCTATAAAATCAATTGGAAGATCTAGAAAAAAATATCTAGATGCATGTAGAACAATACAAATGGCAGTGGTTTCATCAAGTACTAAAGAAAATTACTTCGTAAAATCTATGGAAAAAGAATTAGTAACCACACGAAAAACATTGCACAAGCATAGGAAATTTCGATTGCAAATAGATTCAAATGATGAGTTGGCTTGTTGGACAGTTATGTTTAGGCAACCATATAAAGATAGACCTAGAGAAGATGTTAAAAAAATAATATATGAATATTGGATGAAAAAATCATGTGTTTCACCAAAAGTAAGGGATGCGATGTGGCGAAGAATAACATGAAATCAGTATGAAGAACATGCAAAACAAATCTTGAACACCACTCAGATAGAGTTGTTCAATAAGTTCATAGAAGAGAATCATAGAATTAATGTCTCAATCAGTACTTTTCTAAAACAAAAGCCATGTTATGTTAAACCTATCACTGTACGCGACACTTGTTGTTGTCGTTATCATGTGGGATTTCAATTATATTATGACGCCTTCTTTAATTTTGGTGAAATATTTTGGAAAAAATAACCTCCTCTGTCCACTATCCATGATTCATATCGGAAATTCTATGTTGAAGAGAAAATCATGAATTATTTTACCAAAAGAGATGTGTTGGTGGTAAAAAATGTGATCATTATAGAAATTTGACTTTATTTCACGATAAATATCCTATTGATATGAATGATCAATCATTGTCCAACATAAAAGTGAAATGGAAGAGATATGAATATATCCATACATCGATTAGTTCAAATAGTAGTACAAGTGTTAGAAGGATTGATTTACAAGAAGAAATAATTTATGTGATAGAGTTTTTGAAGAAATTTGAGACAAAAATTTATATACACCAAGCATTCTCATAACGCTCGATGGCAGGACCTGCAATTCAAAAAATCCCGTGAAATTTTTCCACTATGGACCATTTTGTCAATACCTGATTTTGCAGGAAATTACACTTTTGTTGCACAAAATGAAATACATAGTGAATATTATCATTCTAACCAAGTCTCTATGTTTTTCCATGTTATATATAGACATGTTGAACAAAGTGTTGATCATATGTAAAACACCAATGAGAATCAACATGTTATTAAAGAATATCACTTTTATATCAGCGATGATCGTACACATGATACACATTTTATACAACATTGCCTTGATAAGATTTATGACTTGTTGAAAGGTCGTGGAATAAAATTCAATGAACATTGGATATGGTCAGATATATGCGCGGTCATTCAAACCTTCATGGTCATTCTTTTGGTTATGTCGTCTTCATATGAAAACCAACATTAAACATTGTGGGAATTTCTTTGAGAGTGGTCATGGAAAATGAGAACATAATGGTGCAGGGGCATGTATAAAATGAGCACTTCGAAGATATCAAATGGACCACTCTGCAAACCAACTTGTCTCGGCTGAACAATTTGTTCAGTGGTGCATTGTTGCACTAAGCCATGAGACTAACCCATCAAGGGAGGTGCACAAGTATATACATATATACATTACCTTGTATATATTTTTAATATATGATCATTTTTATTAATTTTCTAATTTTAAACATTTAGAACTTATATAGTTTAAACAATTGGTCAGTGATTATCTTTGATATATAAATTATATTTTAAAAAACTTATTTAAATTCTTGTTTGAATTTACTATAGTTTTTTTTGGCATATTAGAGTCCAAGATGTAGATAGATTGATTACATATGAAGCTCAAATAGTAAAAGGAACTTGAAAATTGCATTCAATCAAAACAAAAGAGTACTGAAATGTGTTTACATTTCATAAAAGAAAAGAATCATGTTTTTATCCTATTTTCATAGAGGACACACAATTCAATGATGTTTGTGAAAACAAAATGTACGTAAAATCTTGGCAACATACAAAACTTAATACAAAGGGTAAAATATTGGTTGCAAGCTTCAAAAAGATGGAATCAGAGGAGACTATAGTGTCGTCTGAAAGTGATCGAGTTTCTGATCTTGTTATAGAAGGTAACATTTCAACTGATTTCAAGGGATATGTATATGTTTTATGTTTTTAAAATCATTGCATATGAGTATTTAGATAATAGTTAAAATATAAATCTAAATAGATAATAATATCAAGTCCGTGTTGATAACTAATTTCTTGTTAATTATGATATGAATTTACCCTTGTTTTATTGTGCAGGAGATGTTTTTGTTGTAATTCCACACATTAACAACATAGAAAATGTCAAGTATTATTTGACGTGGTGCACTAAACAAAAGATGAAGTTATTGGAAGAATATGATGATAATGGTTTTATATATGAAGGAGGTTCTGTTATACTGAAAGGTTATTTTTCCAAGAAACTCGTCAGACTCAGAGTAATGTTTACTTTCAAGACTATCAAACCGATGCCATAAGTTGTAAATATAGTCACTTGGTGTGTGCAACAAGCATAAAGTTGATATAAGTTCAAAAAAATAAAATTAAAAGTTAAAAAATGGAGAATGTCAAAAGTTGACCATGAACGAATCACTGAAGATGGCATTCCATTAGAATTTTTTTAATTGAATTGCCCAACGTTATCTTATTCTTGTATTCATCTTTGAGAACTTAGAGTCCAAGTACATTGTTAGCATTTCTTTTTGTGCACTTTTAAGTTGTCCATTCTAGCTAGTACTAAGTATTACGAAATTATTTTCATTAATATGGCACATATTTATTGTTAAGTTAAAAAGAAATTCAAAGATCCCAAATATTACTATAATGTAAGGATGTATCATATCACAATTCTCTTGTTTGTTGTTGATTGTACAATTATCATGTTTGTTTTGCATTTTTCTTTTTTATGGACCACCATTTTATCTTTTCAAATATTTTTATTGCTATATTAGTACCATGTTTTATTATGCAATTTTATAGTATGTTTGCATGAACAACTTTATATTAAAAGATAACTTTCAACCAACATCCATAGTACCTTTTCTATACATGAATGCAAAATGTATATACCATATTTTATAATGCAATTATGATTGTTTTACACACCTACACCATTATAAGATTCATTCAAATGCAAAATGTACCATGTTTTGTAATTTGCAATTTTACTATTCATTAAATAACTTGACAAAACAACTTTAAACTAATCCTAAGAATCATATACTAACATTATAAGAATGATCATGTAAAATGTACCAACTAAGTGAAAATTTACTTTCGTTGCTAGATATTCATGAACTTAAATATGTAAAACCTTTCAGCATCAAACCATGCATCATGCAAATTGTACCATGTTTTACAATGCAATTTTATAAAATGTTTGCATGAGCAACTTTATATTAAAAGTTAACTATCAACTGACATCCATAGTAGCCTTTCTATACATGAATGCAAAATGTACATACAATATTTTATAATGCAATTTTAAGTTATGATTGTTTTGGACATCTACACCATTAATATGATTATTATATTTTCTTTATTATTTATTATTTATTTACTTATATTTTAATATTATTTTATTTTATTTATTTAATATTAAAAAAATATTATTATTAGGGGGCATTACATCCTCCAAATCATGTGATCATTAATTAAATAGATAATGACATAACTTTTTTAGGGTGGAAGAAGATAGATCTTCATATATTTATTATATGTGAAACAACAAAGCAATACCTGATTTATCATTAGCACATATATCAGCATATTATGGAACCCCCTTGCTTGGACCACTTATAAGCTTCAACTTATTATATGTGGATGTGAAATTTATCAAGTGGATAAATCCAAAATCCAACTAGGAGAGTTAACTTCATATGCAACGGTTTCTAAGTAAAGGAATGGCTATAAAAATCCAAAGCTAGATTCTAAATACAATGATCCGAAAATAAGGTATTATAATGCTCAATTTCCCCTTGTCTAACATATGGACCTTATATATCCTTTGAAAAGTTTGTTAAGTTAATCAACAATGGAAATTAGGGTTGTATAGGTTTATGAAACTCATAATTCCTAGTTAGGAGCATGCATTCAATGCATATTTATTATTTTTTATAGCTTTTGGAATGCTTAAATGCCTTGCATGAAGAAAGAAGACATATGATATGCATGTTTCCTGAAGAGAAAAGACATATACTACTAAGTAAAAATCTCTTTAAAGTTGATTTGAGTGGAACAAGGATATTGGACTAGATATATCTTGGCAAAAGGAGTCATTATGATCAATCACAACTAAATAAATATTATAACAACTAACGAATTTTGATCTACTTTTTCCATTCTCCCTTGATTTCTTTCAAATTTAGGATGAAAAAAACAATATCCCAAGTAAATAGAGACTTTAAAGTTCATATAGGATAATTTGTCAAACCAAGAATCTCTTGCATCATACTCCTTTGGTTGGAAATTGCGAGAATCTTACGCAAAAGGAATATGAACAAAATTTCTACACTTGGTTGACCTGCTCTACCCATATTTACTACCAACATCCACAACATTTATTTCAATGTCTTGACCCAACACTACTATGCTTCTAACCCACTCTTTAATGTTTCTTCCATTCCTTGCAAATCTATCATGTAATGTAGCACTACCTCCTTTATTCTCGTAGTTCTCACTTCCTTACACCATTCCCTGTCAACATGCGTGCTATCTCCTTATCCTCTTTCCTAGCACCATTCCTACTCAACATGCTTTCTACCTCCTTATTCTCCTTCCTAAGCACCATTCCCAATCAACATGCTTGCTACCTCCTCATCCTCCTTCCTAAGCACCATTCCCAATGCTTCTGTGTCATGTGTTTCATGTGTATTACAAGTTATTAGTGAGTATTTTGAGGTGTTATTCTAGATGTGGTTGTTTCCCATGTGTATGAGTTATAACTGTGAATCCCAAGGAATCAATCTAGAAGTTCTTATTTTCCTATGTATGTGATTTGTCTATGAGTCAGATCTACCTTCTTCATATCTTATCATCTAAAAGTTGGTGATATAGTTCTTATATATGTAACTACTTTATGTGATCAATAAAGTAATGCTATGTGATTTATTGCGTGTATAATCTCTGTTAGCTCTCTTCTATTTTTCTAACATGGTATCAGAGCTAGTATTGGATTAACTCCCTCAAGTGATGGCCAGGAATATGTGAGGGGTCTTGAGTGTTATTATTTTTGTGCATGTTAGTATAGATGTGTGAGAGTTTATTTTTAGTGTGTGAATTTTTTTGTGATCATGTGCATAGATCTATTTGTTTGTTTGCAACTTCTTCAAGCATTGGCAAATCCTTACGTTATCTTGTTATCTACAAAGTTTTATTTCTACTTATCTGCCCAGACCTTGCAAAGGAGTTAAATTCATGCATGTATGGTTTTGTCAAAGTTGTGTGCACTATCATATTATAAATCTGCAAAATCATGTTGCTCCTCGGATATGGATTTGAGATCTGAGCCTGAGATTTGGGGCAAAGGAGTTTTAAGTGGCCAATGATATATGTCAAAAGTGTTAAAATTGGAGGCAAATCTCAACTTTTCGCTTCTACAAGTTAGAGATCTCTGCATCAGATGTTTATGTTGCAATCTTGTTCCGATCTCAAATTTTGGAGTTTGCATTTTAAACATATTGAGTCTGGTCAACTCAATATGTGAGTGTAAGTTTGTTGGAATTGACCACTCTAACAAATTCTTCTTTGTGGATATGAGAGAGCTCCAAGACAAAGATTGAACTAGATGAAAAACTTTTGACCTGTGCTAAGGAGGGGCGTGGTGACTTGTCTATGCCTGAATGTCAACTGATAGTTTGATGATTATTGAGTTTGTAGTTGTGAAATGTTTCACTTTTGGTTATAAAAAGGGTTGGTGGTTCTTAAATTGGAAGCCCCGGTGTCCAAAACATCAATTTTTGTAAGGTCAGATTGTTTGATCAAATTTTAAACACATTCAGTATCTAGACCTCCATCCTAGCAACTGATAGATAGTCGAAAGCGAAATATCTGACAGATGGTGGTTGGTTCATAGGATGGTTCATTACTTGACAGCTCTTATCACAGAAACCCCAACGAGCCGAGGTGTCAAAATTGTTGATCTTGCAATCTTCATCAACAATGGTCATAGGGGGTTATGTTTTAAATGGAAGTCAAGTGACAGCTCGAAGATGTGGTGGCAAAAGAGAAGTGTTTGTGAGATTCCAGAGTGGATGTGGGTGCTGATGAAGACCAGTAAAACATAGATTTATTTATTGTTGTAATCTATGTTCTTTAATGTGTTTTTCATGTTAGCATTAAGGGAGGGTGTTGGAAGTAATGCTTCCATGTCATGTGTTCCATTTGTTTTACAAGTTTTCAGTGAGTATTCTGAGGTGTTATTATAGATGTGGTTATTTTCCATGTGTATGAGTTGTAATTTTGAATCTCAAGGAGTCAATCTAGAAGTTGTTATTTCCCCATGTGGGTGAGTTTTCTATGAGTCATAGATCTACCTTCTTCAGATCTTATCATCTACAATTTGGTGATCTAGTTCTTATATATGTAACTGCTTTATGTGATCAATAAAGTAGAGTATGTGATTTGTTGTGTGGATAATCTCTCTTAGCTTCTTCTATTTTTCTAACATCAATGTCTTGACCCAACACTAGTATGCTTTTAGCCCACTCTTTAGTGTTTCTTGCATTCTTTGCAAATCTATTATGTAACGTAGCACTACCTCCTTTATCCCTGTATTTCTCACTTCCTTACACCATTCCCAGTCAACATGCTTGCTATCTCCTTATCCTCTTTCCTAGGCACCATTCCTACTCAACATTCTTTCCTTATTCTCCTTCTTAAGCACCATTCCCACTCAACATGCTTGCTACCTCCTTATCATCCTTCCTAAGCACCATTCCCAGTGCTTATTAAATGGATTGCACAAGTACATTATTCTCCCTATGTCAATCTACCATTAGTTATCTCCCTTGTGGCCACAACCTCCACTTTCTCTATCACATTTTTTACAAACATACCAACTCACAAAACATCATGGGAACGACAAACTCCCATTTTATCTTCTTTTAAATCGTTCTTGTTGTAGCACCAATGCTATTTTCTTCATTTTCTTTACATCACTCTTCACATGTTCTAGCCACATCGCTTCCTTCACATATGTCAAGACTAGAATTAATATCACTTTTTTAGCCTTCTCTACTTCTTCATTCAAAGGATGTAAGCTAAATTTCATCCCATCCTTTTCCAACTAATAGGTGTTTCTTATCCAATCATGTATAAGCCTCCTACTAAACTGCGATGGCCTTCCCAACTGAATGTGACAAGCATTTGTGGGAAGAACATTACACCAAATTCTATCGCTAAATCATCCAATATTAAAATGTATCAAGCATTATTCTTTCATGGTCTATATGCCCCTCTTTTAACCATGATGCTTTATATGTATCTAGATATGGTGTACAACTCAAATTTAATATCCAAATAAATTCAATGGAAACCTAAGTTCTAAACTACAACTATCAATTACCAAATTATAACACTTACCATTGACTTGATTTTCATTCTAACAATTAACTTTCTTTGTTTTGGTTACATGTAAACTTATTTCTCAGGTTATATAATTATTTTTCTCATCATTAAAGTTGCCTCGTGCTTTGACCTTAATTCAACCACCTTAATTATAGTTATTGAGGTTCTACTTTTGCAATACGAGTTATCCCCTCTTGTCTCCATCCTTACTTCAATGGTTCTAGACACTCAAATTCCATATGGTCCTACCTTCCACATCTAAATCAAATGCCTTCAAATTTCCTCCTCTAGCTTTAACTCTTCATGAATCATGACCTTTTTTAGCATCATAAGCTTCTTGGATATTGGAACTACTTCCACCTCCTTCAACTCACTTTACTCTATATTTCCCTCCCCAACCTCTCCTCATCAGCTATTGTTTCCTTTGCAATATCTCCTCAATTCTCAAAGTTGCTTGATAAGCCTATTCCATTAAACGAAATTTAAAACATCAAACCCATTTTGAATGGCATAACTTAGACCATTCACATACTTGGCAATGGGCTCCACACTCTTATCACTGTGTCAAACCCGATAAAAACTCTCTAAAATTCATATGTGCACTCCTTCACAAAAATATTCAATTACTTCATATTTGTGTTCTTCTCAATGGATTTAAAGTGTAATCCACATACAAAAAAATTACTTTTCAACTCTGATACCGTCATATCCTAGGTTTTAATCTTCTATATCAATACTTTATCAATTTAGCTGCAACTTATCCCACTAAAAAGAAGCATGATTCTTCAATTTTGTACAAGCAAACCTATCCCTCACACGATCTCTAGTATGCTTAAAGTCAAAGAACTTTTCCAATTCTCTTATCCATTCTACAATTCCTCAAGATTTAAATTTCCATAATAGATAAGAGTTTTAAGTTTATGTTTACCTCTAATACTACAAATTGCTTTGATCATTCTCTCTGCAACTATTACTTACTCTTATAGTTCTTCTTTCATGGTCTCTAATCTTGCCTTATCATCATTGGCATCCTACACCACATGGATAATTTATCTCCTCTAGTTTCCCTTGCATTTTAGTAGTCGAACTTATGCATACAATTTTGGGTTTATATGAAAGCCAAATTATTATTATTATGATGCATAATGGATCTTTTAATGGCTCAAAATGTCAATGGACATGGATTAAAGTGAATTTCCTTTTGAAAAAAATTCCACGCTTATCTATCACTATAATTTAGCCTAAAATCTTTATTAAAATTGCAATTTTACATTGTTAAAATGATTATTTTCAATGCATAATAAATTTAACATTTTTTTTTTACTAGTGGAATCGGTAACTCGTCGACTCTCATACTCACATGACACGAGATCAATCACCAACGACTGCCACTATAACCTCTAGTTGCAAAGCACAACGCACGGGTAATACAGAATTTGAACTTATAGCCTACACAACAGCACGAACACCTTAGTAATATGTTTGCTAGCCAACAAACCATATCCCTAAGAATTAATAAATTTAACATTCTTAAATACCTTTATTACAACATAAATTTACAATATTAACCAATAACATTTACAATTCTAATAATCCTTTATTTATAAAACTTTAAAAAATCCTTTTTCATTAATTTAAAATTTCATTAGAAATAGTTCTTAAAACATTTAAACCCTCACAATTCCCATTTGTCCCATAAAAAATTATGAAAGAAAATAAGACTTTCATTTTAGTTTCTTAATATTAATTACATTCCATAAAACATCTCATCCTTAACCTATATAATTATGAAAGAAAATAAGACTAGTTTCTTTATATTAATTACATTCCACAAACAATCTCATCCTTAACCTATATTTTAAAATATACTTTGCTTCTTATATTTGTTCATATCCCTTTAGATTGCGCTGTAAAAATGCATGTAAGTTTTGTAGTGTACTCTGCATTAAATTATACTTTTATCCAACCTGCCTAATAAAATTAGTAGTCTCTTCACATTGCATATGTTTAATAATTAATAAATATATTTATAAAAAAAAAAAAAAAAGGTATTCTATTCCTATTTGTTTTAATAACTTGGAATGTTTAAACAAATAAAATCAATGTTAGTTTATCTATCTCGCCTAACAAAATTACTCACTTCATATTACATAGGTTTAATAAATATAACTTCAAAATAAAAAATAATAGTTATTTTATTTTTATTTGTTAATAAAATTAATGTTAATTTATCCATATTGCGTAGTAAAATTAATATATTCATATTGCCAAAGTTTAAAGAAAAAAAAATAATTATTATATTCTTATTTGTAAATGTTTATCAATAGCTTAAAATAAAATCAATGTTAGTTTTTTTTTAAATTTAAATTTTTGAAAATTTTTTTATTTCTATAATTTAATGTTTTAAGAAAATTATTATTAATTTTATTTTATAATTTGATTTATTTTTTTTTGAATTTTTTGTTTTTGAATTGATAAAAAAAATTGAGTTTCAATTAATTTTGAGGATTTTAAAATAGATGTATAAAGTTTATTAAATTTTTTTGAGGATTTTAAATAGATGTATAAAGTCTATTAAATTTTGAAAAAAAGAAATATTAAATTAATATTAAAAAAAAAATTAAAAACCAATTTTTTTTTCTAATTGGTGATGATTACTGCTTAATTATTATTATTATCTAATTATCCATCATATAGTCATTTATATTTATTAGGGTATTTTAAAATATAAATAAAAAATAAAAAATAGGTATTCTATTCCTATTTGTAAATGTTTAATAACTTAATGTTTAAAAATAAAATTAATGTTATTTTTATTTTTTTGTCAAGGGGCATCTAAGTTGTCGAAGTCACTTGGGAATCGCATCTGGCTTGGGCCACACCAACTCTTAGCCGGTTGGATTTTTTTAGCGTGTCTCCTCCCCTTAACACAGGGCACAACCACCCCTCGTGAGATTTGATCCTGGGTCACCTTATTGATGAGCCTCATCCTCAATTGTTTAAATTTTTCTATTTGTATTTGTATTGTGAATGTTTAATAATTTAATATTAAAATAAAATTAATGTTATTTTTTTTTTTGAAATTTTAAATTGCTTGAATTATTCTATTTTTATTATAATTGTTTTTTTTGTAAGCTTGGTAGATCCTTCCATTTTCATTAAATATAAGCAAGTTACATCCACATATGAGTAGTTAGGTGGCCTCAACTTGCCCAAAGAGAAACCAAGTCTATTGGCCACCTAACCGCATGATAAGCCATCCAGTAGCAAAAAATGATAAGTCTTTCTACCCAAGCTATATAAGGTTGTATATCATGACCGTGTCCACACACTATTTGCCTATGAACCTATAAAACATCATGCTGAAAATTAAAAGCTAGCCGCATATATACTAATCAAAATTGAAACCAACTATCATCCTTTTCATCTCCCTCAACAGAAGCAGATTTGACTGAGGTCGGGTCCTTAACATTGGAACCAGGCAACACTGTCTGCGAGAGAAGGAAGGGGAGGTGATCCTCAATTCGGCGTAGGCATCCATCTTGTTTTTGAAATTGGAACTGATGTTTCTGGAAGTCCTACTTATATAATACAGAGCAATGGAACACATAAAATATTGTGAAAACACAAACACAGAAAATGCATAAAAAAAGAGAGAGACACATATATACGTGGTTCACCCAATTTGGGCTATGTCCACCTAGAAACAACTAATCCTTCCTTTTATATTATCCAACAAAATGAAGAGATACAACCTACAGTCGATCTGCTGTAATTTCCTGTTCGCTCTCACTATCTCTTTCTCGCTCAGAATACCCATATATCTAGCCGCAATACAATTCCCTCATATATAGAAATGGGTTGCCTTCTAGAGAAAAAAAAAAAAAACCGTCAATTAAACACAACTTTTATCGTCAGATCATCCGCCTAATGAACGGCCCAGATTGACTAAGAAATTACAATATTTTACAAGGCAATTTTACATCTATTTTTAGCTTCGAGGGCGCTGCCCCCAGTACATAAAAATCAACGTCGCCCCCCCTGGCGGCATGGCCGCCTGTTAGGCCTAAGAATTATCCTTAAAATACATCCACTTTCACTCCATTCACACATTTTCTCACTTCTATTTCACCACCATGTCATCACATCAAGCTTCACTTTCATCATTATATGGGTTACTGTTGACACCTAATTAGAGGGATTGGGTGTACAACTATAATTAATGTAAATAAATAATAGAGAAGATAGAGAGTCATCGGGAGATGAACTGAACAGTCACTCCCTCTTAATGTAAATAAATAATACAGAAGATAGAGAGTCATTGGGAGATGAACTGAACAGTCACTCCCTCTTGTATATAATAATGAACAACCTGAATGAATAATATGAGTTTTGATTTGAGGAGTTACCTCCTGGTCTGACATGGTGTTAGAGCAGGCACCATTTTTTGGCTTCCTTTTTAATTTGTAACTCCTATTTTGTTTTTCCTTTGTTTTACATCTTTTGCAGGCTGACATTTCTGTCAAATCCCTACGAAATCTCATTTATTGTTTAATACATTCGCTGAAGTGCATTGCATTGGAGCTAGTTGTTGAAGCCGAAGGTGCTATAATGACTTGGATTTCCTCCTGCTCTGAGTATGGTATATATACCCTTTTGCATTGAAGAACCACATATCCTTTTTCATATTCACATATATCCTTTTTCGTATTCCCTTGAGTTGGATCTCAAGTATTATAAACCCATATATATAAATATCGTCGGGTCCGCTTTTTAATCGCACATCGCAATTCTCTTGCCCCGATCAATACCGCTGCATGTTTGTAATGCGATCATACCCTTCATTAAACCCGCTCGGACACAGTTCCTGAGGTTTCACTTTATCTGGCTCGTTCTCCACTGTTGATCTTAACCTCCAGATCTGACGACTGATATTGATTTCGAGGGGGACCACTTGCACGATAGTTACCCGCCAGAAAAGTGCCTTTTAATCTCCACCATTGATGATCACCTCAAAATCCGACGGTTTATAGCGATTTTGGGTGCATTAGTTGCACAAGAGTTACCCGCCTGATACGAGCAATTTTTCTCTCTCCCCTAGTTGTTACATGTTAATCGCTTAGTGGAATCGGGTGCTCCCCTCTCAATACCACTTACCATTTTTTATCAACTCGAAATCTCGCTTGTAACACAAAATCTGCCTTCAACCATGGTTATCACCCCGACTTGTTTTGCTTGCGATAACCGTTGATCGCTTACCATCAACAGCCCTCCTCCGATCATCTCCTCTGCTCATCTCCTCCGTTCATCTCCTCCGTTCATCTCCGCCGTTCATCTCTACCATACAAAGCAACAAAAGAACTACAGCTACAGTCAGACTATGATATTCAAGTGAACGTTGAATGTTGTTAAGTTGAACATTGTTGGCATAACAATCATTTTACGAGTAAAATTTTGCAGCAGCAATATTTTTCTCCACTGTACACAGATTTTACAATGCATTCAATTATATCTATTATGGGAGTAGTTCTCAATGGAAAGGAGAATTATCCTAAATGGTCGTGGAAAATCCAACACACTCTCATTTTTAATGAGCTATGGAAAGGAATGTGTGTTGGAGAAGGAGACGAAGCGCCAGAACAGCCTACCTTAGGCAAGGAGCTTGTCATTTAGCAAAATAAGAACAGCAAAGCCTATGCATTGATTGCAGCATCAGTAAGTGAAGAGGTGAGTTGACACATTTCGCCATTTTCAAATGCAATCGAAACCTTACAAAAGCTAAAGGAACTCTATGACTCACACTCTGCACTTGAAGTTGTTCAACTTATGATTAAACTCTTTAGCCTTGAATTACAAAACAATGATCATCTTGCTCTTGCATCTGAAATAAAATCTATAATGCATGATATCAAAGTCAATAAGGTTGAATTGGATATTCCTCATATCGCTTTTCTCAAGGCACTTTATCCTACTTACTCCAATTATCTTGATTCATTGCAAGCAAATGGAAATCTCAAAGATATTACCTTTGACTCCCTTGTGAAAAAATTTGCTGAAAGAGAGAAAGATTTTGGAAAGAAGACAGCCCCTGAATCTTCTGAAGAGGTTGTTCCTTGCTCGTAAAGAAAGATCTTGCCCAGATTCTTCCGAGGAGAGGTGGTAAAGACGAGAGGAAGTTATTCAGAGGCAGGGGGCAGGACACTCCTAGGAGAAAGTCATATTTGCACCCATGTGCAAAAGAAATGGATCAATGATGCCTCCATGCAAGTTATTGGGACATGCGCTCTAACCCAAAGGTAACTATGACAAGACAAAGTAAGCACCTGAATTCGCTCATTATGTTGTGGCACAATGTAATATTGGAGTAAATGAAGACTTATTTAATGCTTCACTTTCTTCTTCGAAAAATGATTGGTTGCTTGATTCAAGAGAAACTTGCCACATGACTCATAGAAAAGATTTTTTTGAAGAATTTACTGACAATGTTGATGGAGCAGTATACTTTGTAGACCAATCAAAACTCAAACCATCAGGGCTTGGCACAATCAGGCATAAATTGCCTATTCTTCCAGACTTTCTTTTGCATCATGTTCTATATTTCCCACAGCTGAGGAGAAACTTATTGTCCTTGGTCCACATCTGCCAGCAAGGTCACTCCATTCATATGTTTGATGGCAAGCTTGAGGTGAGAAAAGCATCTGACCACTCACTTGTCACGACAGGGATAGAAGAAGAAATGCTTCTCAAGCTGCAGGTTACATATGCTCGTACACAAAATTTCTCATATAATTCTCATTATGAAGAAGGTACACTTCCATAAAGTTTATTATGGCATGCTAGATTTGGACATTTGAACTATGACAGCCTCCGCTTGTTGAAGAAAAATGGTGTTACTGGTTTGCCTACAATTCCTAGGAAGCTTAAGCAATGTGATGCTTGCATTCTAGGAAAGCATAGAAAATAGTCCTTTCATGATTCACACTCCAAAGCATGTAGAAAACTTGAACTCATTCATTTAGATTTATGTGGTCCAATGCCTATTCCTTCTGCAAATGGAAATAAATATATGATGACATTCATTGATGACTACACCAGAATGTGTTGGGTTTATTTATTGAAGAACAAATCTGATGTTTTTCAAACATTCAAGAACTTTCATACATGGATTGAAAATGAATGCCACATC